>VYZQ01044758.1:1153-36961 GCA_013400655.1 Mystacornis crossleyi
CTAAATCCTTTCCCCTCATCCTCCCTGTTTCTTTCTCTGAAAGATGTATTCAGGCATCACAGAATACAGGTCTCTTCCTTTATTTTGTCTCTGCCAGCTATTTGTTCGTAAATGAGTAATTTGGGCTCTTCAGAAGAGTAGAGTTAAGCATGTAATAGAAGTACTTTATAATACTTTGATGATCACACGTTTTCATAGGCACCTTGTGCCATTTTATTGCAGCCCCAGCTATGCACACAAACCTGGACGTGCCGGTGTTCACGTACAGCCAACAGGATTGGGTAGTATATGCAAGACAGGATGGGGTTTTTTAAGAAAATACCCATCTTCTGGGGTGCTGCTTAAAAGGGATTTGAGATAGCTGTTAGGAATGATATATAAATGAGTTAAAGATGTAACTGAAGTTTCGAAATTGATTTTATAGTGTTGTAATGTTCTGTTGGTAAGAAACTGAGCTGGTTGTCCAGGGCATTAGCTATTCCATGTTCCTGTCTATAAATGCGCTTTAAAAATAAAATTTAAAAAACCCCCAAACCAACTGTAACTTCTCTGTGCGAGAAGCCAAGTCCTGTTTCTTGCATAGAGTGAACCCAGAAGGGATTTTTTCAGTTGATAAGATGTTAATTTTCTCTTCTCCAGACTACTCAAAAAATGGTGTGCTTGCAATGGCATCTCCTGACACACTTGGAGAAGAGTTTGCTCGTAGCAGAAATGTTCAGTAACCCAACCACCTGTGTGGTAGTTTCTCACTTTGCATCTGGGAAGTCTCTGAGAAGTTACAGTATAGAAGTGTATCTGTCATCTGTTTAAAATAAGATGTGTGTGTTAAATATGTAAAATATAAATTCACTTTGATGTACGTTGAGAATACACGTATATTCCATTCAGGCCATTGCCTTCCAAGGTTAAATTCTGCTGTCACGTTTCCTGTACCTTTTACCATGTCTGGTATGTTCCTTTTTGTGTCAACTCAGATTCTTTTCTTCCACCAGAAGTTGAAAAATTGGCTCTGAAGTTGTTGCTGGAGAATAGCTCTGGAAAATAACCCAAGTCTGTAGTATGATAGCCTTAAGTCAATTATATTTTATTCTAAATCCAATAGATTATCCTGTAGAACGGTCTGACTCCGAGGGATGACTGGTGGTGAGGCACTCATATGCATCTGGAGCTAACAAAATCTGTTTGGAAGTTCCAATACCAAAGGCTATGCATAATCAGGTCTTTGAAATCCAGTACCATGCCCCCGAAAGTCTTGGATTTATGAAAAGTTTATTGCAATTTCTCCTTAAAAGCAGCACGGTACCTGGTAATTTCACAGGGGTATTATGATAGCCTTTCTGAAGCACTTGAGGAATCCAGCAGTGAGTTGCACTGACAAACGTGTTACACAAAACAGGTTTGGATATGTGAGTGTTTATACACACACACAAAGATTCACTGGGTAGTGGGCTTGCCACAGAAGGTGGTAGAGAAAGCTCAGTCCCCTCTGTTTAACAGTAGGAAGAACCATGATTTCTCTGGTGAATTGTGTTCATACCTGGATTATTCAGAGAAAAATAGTTCTGGGGGAAACAAGGCATATTCATAGCTTGAAAGGCTACTTCACATATATAAAGAGGCCAAAATAATAGCTGAGTAACTATTATTTCCAAATTTCTTCACTTTGCAGAAGCTGTAGTATTTTTAAGAATTTTTGCTGGTTTCCAGTGTGAGCTGTGTAATCATCCCTTGTAGGTATCTATAAAACACTGCTTTTGTGTTCTGGGAGCACTGGGACGTGCCAGTGCTGGGGCTCTGTAGGCAGTCCCAACGACCAAGACCTTTTGGGCAGCTTCTCTTCCTTTCAGTAGCCACCCTGTCCTGTGAGGGTCCCCGGCACTGGCTGCGGGTCCGTGGGAGGAGTAAGAAAATGGCACACTGGAAACAGTTGGGGCTGAGTCTTATTTCTCTGTGTAATATTACAGTAATCTGTGGTGTTCACCCGATTTTTATAAGGGAAAAAGAATCAGTTGCCCTGTTCTGCTCTGAATTCAAAGACTTTGTCATGTGAGTAGTAGAGGTGATACTACAGTGAGCAGAAATGGATGAGTTTCAGAGAAATAATTTCAGATAAAGAGATTTTATACACACATATACACACAAACACTTATTGTATGAGATCCCTCAATCCCAGTCCAATATTTTTAGCAGGTGTTACTGATAGAACTTCAATGTTACACATTTTTTCTTGTAGCAGTGAAAGGGAAAATTCATGTTGTATTACTTGAGGGTAGAAAGAATTCAAACTTAAGGGAAAAAGATTTTATGTTACAGCTGATATTTAATACTTGAAAAATCCTGCAGATGTATTTTATCTCTCATATTTATAGGAAACATGCTATTTTGGCAATTTCTTTTAATTCCTATAGGAAATGTGTAGTATATAATAGTAGCTCACTTTAAATACATTTAAGCTCAGTTTAGATATCTTTAATGTTAGTTATAATTAAAAATAGTATTCCTAAAATTATTACTAAATAAAATTATTCCTAAAATAATATAACTGGGTATACCATTTAGGGGATTTAGGTTCCAGAGAGCCACACAAGTGATGAAATAGTCTGAAACATAACATGCATATCCCTGATGACTAAGCTACATCTGTATTCAGGTGTTTGCATGCTATCTTTACATCTGACAATTGTTAGGAATGGAATGAAAAAAAATTAAGCTTTCTCTTGCTGTTTGTAATCCAGAACACTAGAGGACAGCACTAAAATATTACATAAATGTGTTGTTGTTTACACTGTTAATGATACAGATGCTCTGGGAGGGCTTTGTGAGGAGAAAACCAATTACTATTTTGAATAGTTAGGGAAAGTGATACTTTTGTGAATATTCTTGGCTCCCTTTGAAAACTGCATCTCACTCTGCATGTAAAAGATATCTGGGGTTGCTTGTGGTCTGAAACAGTTACTTGCTCAATGGTTTCTTTAGAAATTAGGCTTTATTTTTTAATAGCAATAGTGTACAATATATTTTTAATTGTAAAAAAAGGAGTTATTTGCCTCATCTGTAAATATTTTGTGGTTTCTTTGCTCACGTGCAGTGTGCTATGTTAGTACTACGCTACCTGCACAAAATGTAGCAGTGCAGCTCCTTGAAAAAGTCACAGGTTGTGCTGTGTTTCTCTAGGCACGCTGGAACGCCACGAAACCGGTGAAGCAGCCCAAGCAATTCTTGGTGCCCTCGAAGACTCGGAGTGCTTGGTGGCAGGTGCTCTGCTTCCCGTGTCTCAGGAGTCACATGGAAATAGGGATTCGGGATCCAAACTCCCCAGCTTGTACAGGCACGGCCTGGGCCCGTGTCTGGCTCACACAGAAAAACCTGCAGATAAGGTAAGGCTGAAGAGCAGAGTTTAACTCAAGAGCAATGAGTTGTGATCCGAATTCTCCACCCTCTCACCCACTGAGGGGTAAGTGGGGTGCTGGCTTGGTTTGAAGTTTGTAAAGGCTTCTTCTGGCTGGCTCAGTTTTTATGGACAAATGGGGACAGCAGAGGGCCCTATGCGAGGTGATCAGTCGACGATCTCCGGAGGGTTCTCAGACTTGCTGCCTGTGGTTGGAGCCTATTTCCTCGTGCCTTGTGACTGCCCCCACTACTGGTGGTAGTACCCCCAGAGCAGCTGAGTGCCCCTCACAGCACTTGCAGGGTGTGTCTGGAGAACGGGCTCACCACGGTCACTGCTGCCGGTCTTCTCCTGCTGCTTTTCTAGTGAGGCCGCAGCTCCCGCTTGTCATTTAGTGCTGGTGTTCATTGGGTGTGGGTTTTCTGTTGGCACCATCACAGAATGGACTGCAGGCGCCGTTTGTTTCTATTAATGTGATTAAATTTGGCACCTTCCTGGGTAAAATGAAGATGGTAATGCTCTTGTGAGGTACTGGGCTGCCAGTAGGTATGACCATCTTCAGGACAGATTTGGCCAGGGCGAGGGCTGTGTTTAGCTTTATGTGGAAATACTTTTCTACAGAAATCATTAAACCAAATAATTGTGACTGATGGAGAAGATGTACTCTTTCTTTTTGTTTTGAATAAGTAATAGAAGGAAATAATATACTTTAAGTAGTATTAATGTGCCATTAAAACTGAGAAAATGAGTATAGCGGCACCAAATCCTGGGAAGTAAGGTTGAAAATGCAATAGTCTCTCTATTTTCTTGTGGCCCAGAGATATCTATACTTTTATCAGGTATTTTTAGATATTTTAAAAGTCTGTATTTGCTAATCGGAAAACTTGTTATTAAAACTGTCTCTAATTTAATAAAATCTCAAATTCAGTGAGATGGATACTGCCTTTTTCAGGTAGCGAAAAAGAGTGGTGCAAACCTGTTTTCGTAAACCACGTTTATGCATGAGGAGGTAATATAGTCACTAAACTCTTGAGGAGAGGGTATCTTAAGAATAGGGCTTTAATGTTTGTTCTTGCATATCAGTTTTTAATTAATGGGTTTTGGGCAGTCTGTTCTCTGCAATAAACAGAGGAAGTCATGTCTGCCATTGCTCAGCCCCCAGTGTACACAGAAGGAATTTTGCCACAAGTATAGAGAACGAAAAATGCTTTCCCTCAACTTAAACATGGAAACAGCCTTCAGAATGGTCTCTCTGGCCTTTTTTCTGGCTTTACTAATTACAGGAAATGAAGTACCAGGTATTTCACAACTGTCTGATAAAATACTGCTTGATCCAAGTCCTCACTCTTGAATTTTATGGTCTTTTCTTCATTGTATTTTCAAATTTACATGTAACTTTGAGTTTATAAAGATTGGAGTTTAACTCTTAATATCTTTCTTTGACCTTTTACTAACCTTAGTCTGATTTCTAAAGTTCTTTTTGATCCCATTTTCTGAAAAGTCTTATTAGCGTGTAATCCTGCTGAGCATGTTGTGGGGCAGATGGTGCACTAGTTGGCCATTGACACAGAATCTGATCTCCCTGTTAGTTTGTTAAAAGGAATAGTTTCTTCTTGCCTTTTTAAATAGGAACAAAAGAAATAAGTTTGGGTAGTTTTTTGGTGAGTAGTTTTAGTATGTCTATTAAATTGAAAATTGCATGAATTTAACAAGGTGGGAGGAAAGAAAATACGCTGATTATGAAATACGGGAAAAGAGTTTTTTGTAAACTTTCAAGTGCAGAGTTTAACATGCTTTGGGAATTACCATGATCTTAAATTTGAAGAACTATCACAGCAGGAAACAGTGGAATTGTGACAATTTGTAGTGCCTTCTCTTGATCTGATATACATCTTGCCTGCTGATTTCTCAGAATAATATTCTGTTTTCTTGTTTAAATATTGTTCATTAATTGTCTTGTCCCAATGCAAACTTACTAAGAATACTGTTGATGTCTCAGACTTTTTCTGTCAAAATATATATATATTTTTTTTTAGTTTCGCATTATTTTTTGTCATTACAGACCTGTTAGGTTTGTCTAAATTCATAATAAATTAAGTTCTGTTCTGGGGAAGGCACTTCTCGTTCATCAGACCTGCATCACCCAGTGCAGTGAGAGCTCCCTCCCACTTGTGTCTGTGCTGGGGAGGATGCTGGGGGCTGCCGTGGGAGACCTGGGGGCTGAATGTCTCTGCTGCAGCTGAGCCTGGGGACACAACGGTGGGAATCCCCCCGGTGCTGCTGCAGCAGCCAGGGCCGGCCACACAAAGGGAGTGTGGAACTCTGCAGCTTTCTAGCACTGTTCTCTCACAGCTGAAATGGAGGCTGGTTGAGAAGTCTGCTGGTTTTTTCAAGTTTTGTGCAGGAAAGGGTTTTTTAGGTTTTTTAAGAAGCGCGCTGTTGACTCTTCTGTGTCGTTGTGTTTTAGCATCTTGAAATATTCTGGAAATTCAGATCCCATGTAATTAGTGAGAGGACTGTGGGTATCAGACTTCAACATTCCATACCCTGTTAATTAAAACATATAACTACGCTCATGAAACTACAACAAAACTTTCAGATTATCAGAGGGTTTTAATATAGAATGAGTATTTCATTATCAATTTCCTTCTTTGGCAAATTGTGTATTAGAAATTTAACAACGTACTAAATTGTTAATAACTTTTCTACCAGAAAACCCCAACATCATCAATTTTAGCATATATTAAAGAACTTAATTTCAGAAGATTTATGTGACAGGAAAAATGAGTGGGTAGCTGTTCTGTCCTGTAGGCATTGTGAGTGATCCTTTTGTGCAGTGAGTGATCCATGTGAAGATTGCAAGTAAGGTTCAGCATTTATTGTGATGACATTGTTTTACCATTCATGTTATATTTAGGATGAAAGAACACTTTAAAAATAATGGTCTCTCTTTCGTCTATCCTAAGAAAGAGATAAATATCCTCACATAGTAGTCCAGCTTCAAAGGCTTTCTTTCAAAACGTTTGCCATCATGTAAATCACAGATACAAAAGCAGAATGTTTTGATTTCATGGTGTTTTGACCATTTTAATTCTTTTATTGTGCTGCACGTGCCAGTGGGAGTACCAATAACAGATGACTGTGACAAATGCAGTTAACACAAGATCCATATTAATGTTGTCAAATCCCCTTGATATATTTAAACAGATTTTAATTATTTTTAATGTCAAAAGACCCAAAATATATATAGCTTAATAGTTACTTCAAGAAAGCTTTACTTAATATGTGAATGTAAAACCTCTCATAAAAATGAAACTTTTATATTGGCCTTAGTCATTGACATAGAGTATTCATCAAGTCAGCAATTTGTGTGGCAAAGTGCCATTTGAATAGTGTATTGTTAGAATACTTATGGTCCACTTGACAAGGGCTCTTGCTGTAAATAGTGCAATTTGACTCCAGCTGTTAAAGAGTGGCTTTGACAGCAGCCAAATAGAATGGAGATGCTTTACTGCACCGCAGAAAAATCAATATTGGGTTCTTGTTCATAGTAACCTGTTTTCTCTTTTTTTTTCTTCAGAATATACAAGACTATCTAGAGTTCATTTGTGAAAGTTTAAATATTATTTCGAAAGTGAGGCTGTTTTATTTCAGATTAATGTTGGTGGTGAATGATGCTTGTGTTTAGTTGAAAGGAAAAAGACAGTGCTTTGTGGATATACATGAAAATGTGATGATACAGCATTATTTCAACCCTGTTCATAGGGATGGATGTTAGGATGTGGGTGCATAAGTTGTGTAACTAATGACGAAAAATGTTCTTTCCTTCCTCTTTGTGTTTTTTCTGTTGTGGTGCCACTGCAGTATCCCTGTCGATTTTCTA
Organism: Mystacornis crossleyi; assembly: GCA_013400655.1. Lineage (NCBI taxonomy): Eukaryota > Metazoa > Chordata > Aves > Passeriformes > Timaliidae > Mystacornis > Mystacornis crossleyi. The sequence goes on from VYZQ01044758.1 coordinate 8,425, forward strand.
AGTATAGGGGTTTTTAAAGCAGGTTTCTTTGTTGTTCTCCCTGTTACAGCCCCCACAGATGTTGACAATCTGTAGTGCCATTGTAGATTTTCCTGAAGCACGGTCTTGCTAGTGCTGAACAGTTTTCCAGCAGTGTGCAGTGACACAAGGTTGCTATGATACCTGGCCAGTAGCAATAGGTATTGAATCTCTGGTCTTAATTACAATAGAATACAAACGAAACTGTGCTCGTGGTGTTCACATGGAACAAGCTCTCATTATATCTTTGAGTCATAGTTCTAGTTGAAAATTGGAGCTGCGTGAAAAACTGATTTAAAAAAAAATTGAGATGCTTCAGTGCGTCATACGAAGATTTCATTGATGCACATAAAAAGCTGGATGTGTCTGGGAATTGTTTTCCTGGTGTTCCAGAAACCCTTCATGTTGGAAAGTGTCCTACCTCTTCAGCTGCAGTCTTTTGGCTATAAATCCGTGTTTTTCACGCACTAATATTTCTAGTGATTTCACTAATGTAATCAGAATGGTCTGGCTAAAAGCATTGGAGGGAAGAGCAGCTTATAAAATCTGTGCAATAGCTGCTAAACCTTAAAATCTTAAATTATGCTACTGAAAATGGAGATCAGAAAAGGAAAATTTTTACTGCACATATAAGACAAGGCAAAGATGAGGGAGAGAAATGTATTCATTTATATGTGACCTTTTATAAGTATATGTATTTTTTGATATATTAACTCGGCAATTTCTTAAAATACCTTGTATTAGGACTTCTAAAGAACTTGATATTCACTTACATAATAGCATACATATTCTGCTCTGAACAGAAATATGTAAGGGCAAGAATGTCTGGAAGTTATAAATAATAAAAGAAGTATCTACTTTGCTTCACAGAATAAGTAAAAGGCAAATGAAGACTGCAGGACAATAGCAGCTATTTGTTTTAGTATAGCAAAGGAAGCAATTTGAAAATAAAATTGTTATTGGAAGCCTGGAAAATCACTGCTAGTTAAATCTTACTGATGGAAAAATTGATAGAAAAATGGAAATAAGATACAAGCACAAATACCAAATAACACTTAGCAAATAGGAAATCAGGAGTGATACCATAAACAATGGTGTCACAGACATGGATTCCTTTAATTTCTTCCCTTTGATAGTATGTAGAGCCTTATTATGAGGAATTACAGATCTCGATGATTTATATGAAATGGATTATTAAGGACAAAGCAAAATGAAAGGGGTGGAATATTTCTCCTTAAGTTGGTAACATCACATAGCTGCTGCAAGGGTATTTATTTTTTTTTTTTTTTCTGGAACTAATGTTCAGTAGCTATATTTAGTTGTTTATTAAGTAAGTAACAGAAAAATGAGTGAAGAAAAAGGAACTCAATATATACAGACTTTTTTCTCTGTAATTTACTTNTGTTATTTCTTCACTGAAGACCTAGGAAAAGGTTTATAGGTGTTTGTTTATGTATGTTTAAGAAAACGGACTAGGCAATTTAGGACTAATTGCTTTGCTTGTTTTTCTTTTCCTGGAACTAATGTTCAGTAGCTATATTTAGTTGTTTATTAAGTAAGTGTAACAGAAAAATGAGTGAAGAAAAAAGAACTCAATATATACAGACTTTTTTCTCTGTAATTCACTTGCAAAGCATTTCAGTACTACATTTCCTGTGAAATTTCACAATTAAGTATTTTATCAAGGGACCAAGGTAGCAATGTAACTACAGTGAAGTAATAACTTTGGAGTTATGAGATTGAATTTGTACCAGTTAAAAAGAATCGTGATCCTGAGGGATACTGATGGCTTTGACCACATGCCATCTTTGATGGAAGTTACTGTAGTTCTTGAATTTGTGTTTTCTCCATTGACTGCCCCAAAGCAAAATGAAACCAAAAAGTTGCCATTGTGGTATTGTAGCACATTTTAATCTTGCAGATGTGGATAACATTAACACAGGATGCAGAAATCTGCTCTTAAGTCTTAACTACTTATTTCAATGCTTCTGGCACTGGTTCTTTTCTACTCTGGTACTGTACTGAAGGTGACTGACTTAAAACTTTTTTCCCCTCCTAGACAGCTAGTGGGTGTGTGATAAAGCTGAAGAAGGTGCCCTGGTATCCTACTAGAAATAAATCTGAGGCCCACGTCAGTGGTCCTTGGGACGTGTTTCATGTGGAGGGATGGTTCATTGAAGCTAACCTAGCTGTTGCTGGTTTTGCCTTTCCCCTACCTCGACTGCCGTGCTGCAATTCCCTTTTCTGTCTCTGGAATCTTTAGTGAAGTTTGCATTTTGGGGTTTTTTTGGGATAGACGCTTATAATGAGAAACACACAGTTTCTGTCTTTTGGAAATGGTGTTCATGATACCATATTTACCACGTAGGACTGTTTCTTTTATGTCTGGGTGTGGAGTTGGGTGCAATTAGAATTTTCCTATCTCAGAATTTACCTTTACTAGTTTATAGTCTGCAAGGTGTGACTTGTTCTGTAGATCAGCCTATTTTCCTTCTAAGTGCTCTACTTAATTCTAAAATAAATTACGTGATCTTTGTTATAACCTTTATTTTTTCATGTTGTTCAGTGGTCTTTAAATTCTTCACAGTTCATGACAGTGATATGGTGGAATCTTTACTCTTCTGATAATCATCTTTTCTATTCTAAACATTAATTCCTTGCCTCTTATAGTTTAATTAGTATTATTTTAGTGAAGAAAAATGGTAACAAGAATTGAGTGAATTCAAGGTGAGACCTTTTCCTAGGTTTCCACCTCACACATCTATTAAAAAAAAAAGTGACTTTTTCAGAAGCACGTCATCATCTTAGGTGCAACTTTAGAAAGAGGAATTGCAAAAAACCAACCTTATCCTGCAAAAGAAAGCCTTGCTGTCTGCTAGCTTCCTTCTGCTAGCTAATCGAAACTCTTGTCTCGGTTACACAGCAGAAATAAAATCCTGGGCTAACCTATGGTTTAATGTCAAACAGAGCAACAACAGTGGTTATATGTCCATTCTCTTGATACAGTTTTGTATATTAATACTCCAGCCTTAATTTGTTCTGGTGGTCAGGTTTGGTTCTTGCAATACTTTCGGGAAAGGATGACTCCCCCAAGCAGACACCCGAGAGTGCTTGTTTCCAAATCCTGTCCTTTTGGAAGCCTCTGCAGTAGGACTGAGCAGCCTGCAGGGAAAGAACAGTTGGAAATCTGTGCAGAGAAACGTAGCTGCTACCCTGCGACATTCTAGAGTGCTGTAGGAGCTGAAGAAAGTCCAGCTTTCCTATTCTTGAATTTTCAGGAATGGCACTTTCTATAACACACAGGAATTTCTTTTGGTTCTTCTGTAGTAGACAATCACTTGCTTATGAATTGATCTAGAACTTTTATGTAGATAAATTTTCTAGGTGGGACTCTTAAAATTCAAGATGGGAAATGCACCGTCAGAAGAGCCCAGAGAAAGTGTTGTTCCATTTGGAGTCAGCACTCAGACAGGTATTGCTAACTTCATTTCTACACACATCACTCCTTAGGACAAAGCAATATTCTCAAGCTCGTACTGAGGTCCTGTTGGCAGTGTCTCTGTGTCCAGCATTATGTCTCACAGATATTTGGATGTTCGTTCATCCAGTAAATTGCTCAGTATGATAATTCCTAAATCCTGAGCCAGCAGTCTGTGGCTTTGGATTGCTGTGGCGTTGCTTGTCCAGTTGATGGTCAAGGGAACTTTGGAGATGTTCCATCTTTTCTTCTAAAGTGAAGAAAAGTGAGGGTGAAAATTTTTCACTACCGCCCATCACTGAGCTGTAAATATTTCCAAAGATATGGTTATGAAATTTACTTTTACATTCAAAATAAGTTATATATTAAGATGTAGGCAGAGTATTTGAATATTGAGTGTATAAATAATACTTAATTTAAAAACCATCTTACTCCTTCTATCTAAACTTCTCGTGGCACAGAGGCTGTCCATATCAGAAGTGGATGTTAGTTTGAGATGAGTGGATCTGCAGTTCACTTTTATTTTCTTTCTATGATAAAATTAGACAAGATTTTGTCCAAAATACGGTGTTTAGAGTTGCTTTCTGGTAGTGTGACCAGAACCAGGCAATGGTATGAGTTCTAGAGCAAAGCAAAACTTGTCTGTAAAAAATAGTCTGTGCATTCTTCAAGTATTTTTCTGAAAAATCAAGTGTATACTTGTTTCCTAGTGTTGCAAACCTGTGAAGAATATTCGGTATATTAATTTTACTTGCTCATTAGCCTTTGATATCTTTTAAAGATTTGTCTCCAGAATCCCTTTTATATATACACCTTAAGTCGAGTGTTTGTTATGGAGAGGCAGATTTTTAACTTAAAAACAAAATGTGCGGAAAGATTGAATTTTCCTACCAGATCTCTACGTTGAGCAATAGATGTGTTAGCAGTTCTTCCTGAACAATTGAAATTTTTGTGCCCAGCAGATCCATCTGGACACCAATCTGCCTGGCAGTGGCCTTCCATCCATGATAAAAGGAGGGTTTATTCAGTTACTTAGACTATTCATCACACAGCTTGAGCCTGGAGACTCCTTGGCTTAATTACTTACATTGTGCCACAGATGCATCGGCAGTGGGGCTCCAGTTACTGTTCAAAGGGCCACGAAGGTAGGGAAGCCTTCCACTGGGATTTAAAACAAGAAAAAAGAAAGATTGCAGCGTTGGGAGGGAAAAGGGTGTCTCTGCTTATGTTGCAATTAAGTTGATAGATAAACACTGGTGCAAACTCAAAATATTGTAGCCTTTTCTTTATGGGTGGTGGATTCTTAGGAGGATCTGGGCATCCTCAGTAACACAGCCAGAGTTGTCCTGGATACCATAATAAAGGTCATGCAAGGCAAGTTCCAAACAGTTTATTTATACTAGTTCATACAGGAACATTTATCACGAATTGACAAATTTGGGACTGCATTTGTCCAAGTGATGGAGCCTCGGGTCACGCATAAATTGCATGTGAAAGTGAAGTGGGGCACTGCTACCAACTCCAGGCTTTTTCCATACAGTCCTTTACATGTGAGTACTGAGCTTTAGAAAGGGTAAACGAGTAAGAAGGCAGTTCTGACTGCCCCCAGAGCGATGATGCTCTGTCCTGTGACTAGCTGGAGTGTGTGCAGGTAGGAAGTGGGAATGACCTGGGCACAGTGGCACCAGAACTGGTGCTCAGCCTGTGCACGGGGCCAGCGCTGCTCTGTCGCAGGCTGGGCTGGCTGCTTAGGGCACTTGGGGAGATGTGGGTGCTCTGTGACAAACTCTGCAGATGCTCCCTAAATTCAAAGCTCAGGAGGTAGGCAGGGTTAGACAGGGGTGTGATGTGTGGACTGCTGATAGGAGCTGATATTGGATTAGGAAGTGCATATGGTTTTTATGTGGAGATGAAAGTGTAGCTGATCATTTGCATCCTTTCTTCCTCAGCAGGTTCTTTTAGAGATGGTGCATGGTGTATGTTTAAGTGCTATTTCAGTTATATACCTGCTGCTTGTAACTGTTTTTAAATAAATGCATCTTTGCACATATCCTGGATTGCTCATCCTTTCAGCAGAGCAAGAAAATAAGATAGCTGTGTATTTGCAAAAAGGTTATGAACTGAAGAAAGTAGGTTTGCTGATGGGATTTACCTGAAATAAGATGCCATTCAATGCTCTAGATTATTTTTAAGTTACAGATACCTGAATAGGATTGAAAGACCATATTTCTATCTAATTATTAACAGTTGGCCCTAAGAATTTGAAGTTTCATTTCAAGAGGGCTTGGACCTTCATTTCAGATTTCTCTCTTACATTTCTTAAAACCCTTGCTTTTTAAATTATTGCATCAAAATTCTAGTCATGAAATACATGAGTGGTCTGTACTCTCCAGCTGTCTTAGTACTCTTCCACTGAATGGTGTTTGATCTTGTGCTGTATGCTGTAGTGCTGTGGGAAATGGTTATACTGGTTTTTCTTCTTGCTTGTTTTTTAATGGTCAAAGTAATTAAATTAGGCTTTTTAAATTTGGAAGTGAGTTAATGCTAATAGACATGTAAATTACATCAGGTTTTTACTTTTGTGTCTAGAAGACACATCAAAAAATACAATTTCCTAGTAGATAAAGAGCTGTTCTGTTCATGGTGTAGGTTTAACATGTGCTATTCGAAATCTGAGGGTTTTGTGCAACTTGCTAACAATATTTTATGCTCATAAACCAGTTTGAAGGCCCAAACACAATTTCATTTATCTTTATATTCTAAGCTTTATAGAGTCTGCAGAAGTGTCCATCTGTTCAGTCGAGATTGCTTCAAATAGCGAGTGGTCAGAGAGACTTAGCTGCTAAAGGTCAGAGGAGCCTCTTGACCCCGTGGTTCTTGCCGAGGCAATTGGAGCGTGGGGAGTGATGTACAGTTAGATACAGCTCGCTGACGTGATCTCCACTTTAATTGGTAATGATAGCCAGAGCAGGCAGGAAAGTCATTGCTGCAAGAAAACAAAAAGTGTCCAATACAGTCCTTTATTACCAGTCGGTGGGTTTGTCGCGCCGGGTTGTTTTCCCCCGCAGTGGTCAGGGAAAGCCAAAAGGTACTCTAACACTAAACTGCAGATGGATGCCCCGCTGCTCGCAGAGCTGCGTGGTGGTCAAACGATTGCCTGTGCCATTAGCTTGGTAATGTTTTCTCTATTGTCAGCTCGGCTCCCCGCGTTCCTCCTGTGCATCAGCTGCACGTGGAAGGCTCTCTCGTTTGGCTTCTATTTGGGCTGCCAATCACCAAGCTGCTGTTCACCAAGCACATTGCAAGGAGGCAATTTTTTTTTTTACTCCTATCAACTACCATCTCTAGCAACTGAGGGCTCAGAGAATTTAGAAATAAATGTAATGCTTTAATTTACACCGTGGCAGCCATTTTGTGCATTGTTTATGTGTTTGCTTTCTGTGACAATTCTTTGAGGCAGTTACAAGTTTCCTATTTTGCCAAAACTGTACGTGAGATAGATCTATGTTTTGGGGACACATTTGCAGGTACATATGCTTCTATTTTCATTAAAAAGGTTGAAGAGAAAAATGCCTTTGCAAGTAAAGATAATTTTGAACCTCTTCAGTAGTTAAAAACAGCAAAAATGCAAACCCAAACCCCACAAAAGCTAACACAGATGTTCCTTCCCACCACCAAGGGTAGAGCATTCTGTAGAGTAAAATAGAGCAATATAATTTAGTGTATAAAACCCCGAGGTGTGGTAGCCGTGCTTCAGTTAACAGTTCTTCAGTCTTCACAAAGCACAAATGTAGCAGGAGGGTAGGAGTACCTAATTTTACATTGATGCATTTAATTTTTGTGAACCCAGAGCAGTGATGAGATGGGGTTGAGATGTTACAACTTCTGAACTTCTGTTGACCATCTGGTGACTGGCCTGATCAAGACACAGAAAATTCTTCACCATCAATGAATTCAGTCTGACAAATTGTACTGCCCTTCTCTTTCATTTATGTAACGGGTTCTTCACTATTTAGTTTTTTAAAAACAAGTAGTTTATTGTCAGTGTTAGTGATTGCTGCAGAGTTAATGAAGAGTGATTCACACATGTAAATAGTCTTTAAAGTTTCTTTTCTTTATAGTGTAACAAAAAGACTACAGTAAAGACAAATGACAAAAATAATTCTAATTTCATTGAAATAAGTATACTGATATTGCACTATCAAACATCATTGTGATATTTCAGAAATTATATCAGAAAACTTCCTAGAGACTGTAAGATGTGGTGCTTTTAATAATTCTATACTGGGTTTTGTTTAAAAAATCTTGTTTGAAAATATATAGTGTAAGTGCATATTCACAGAATGTCTTCATTGAGCAAACAGTAGGATGGTGATATTTTACTGATTAAGTTCACTTTATTAATAGTAAGTGTATTTAATAATGAAACAATTATTCTTTAAAAGTCCATCAGATGAGACTTACTCTTTTATCATGTACCTCAGTGGGCTGTTGTATTTTATCTGTATGAAAAGCCAATGGCCTTAATTGCTCTCAAAATAGAAAAGTATATAACTTCAAAAAACCCAAAGCAAATCAGAAATAGAAAATCCCTGATCCCAAGAAAAATAAAGCAGCACTGTGTGCCTTCTATGAATGAAAGAACCTTCCAGTCTCTTTGGCAATATTTCACTTAAACTCTACCAGTTCCCCTCTCCAGTCTCCCCCTGCCTAATCTACCTAAAAATTCCCATTAAGGTTCCTTCTTCAATTTCTAATATTTTCTTGAGCCTTTGCAGGTGGCAAGCAATGGATAAAGGAGGAGATAGAGCTTGCTCAGTGTTAACAGATCAAAATATATTCTTTCAGAAGGGAAAGCTCAAAGGAACAGAATTAAACCCGTTGAATATTACATAATTAAAAAAACTTACTTAGAATCAACATACGAGCTATCAACAGGATAGCCCACACTTACACTTTGTACAGCATGATTCATTCTGCAGGCACTGGGAACTTGGGGACCAATTTCTGCCACTTCTGTCCTGTTGTGTTCAGGATAAATTGAGAGTGTAGTGGATAAAGAAGGCCAAAAGTCAGGAAGAAAAGTTACATTTAATACTTCAATACTTGTTTGAGATGGGAGTTTATACTACTTCTGCTGTGAGAACTGAGCAACTTTTATTCAGTGGTATCAAAGTGGCATCTAAATATATTTTGAGTCTTTTTTTTTGCCTTCTAGAATTTCTACTTTATGATTTTACCACTTTATTTCCTTTATGTAAAATGAATGTCAAGATCATTCTTGTCAAATCTGTTTTTAGTACAAAGCCCACAGTAGAATACTTCTGGTAAAGAAAGCAGATGCACAGAGAAAGTACACAGGTATAAGGAGCTGAAACAGTGTAGGAATCCCTGCCAGCTAATGGAAGTGTGTATTTTAAGTGGAATACCATTCCCAGAATGGGTTGGATCCCAGTGGAAAAAGGCCTTTAGAGATGAGAAGGCAGCTAGGTAAAATAACACTCGAATTGTACTTCCCATGAAATTTTTATGTGATATCTGTCTTAAATCTGTTAAAGGTAATGGCACGTATTGATGCAGTGGGGCCACAGTGAGCACAGCCCCCTGCTGCCCCCTCCCGTAGTCACTGGGAGAGGTTTCCCTGGGGGCTACGGTAGGAGTGATAAAGGGGAAAAGACCTCGAAGAACAGGGTGGTAAGTTTGGGAGCAGGGATGAGTTGCATGGCAGAGGACTGGAACAGGCTCCTAGGGAGGTGCCCAGTGCCCCCAGCCTGTGGGAGCTTGAGGGGCCTTTGGGCAGTGTCCAGCTGGGCTGAGTGATCCTCGTTTGGTCCCTTCCAGCCGAAATGGTCTGTTCCAGCTCTGTCCCATCCTGGCTCAGACACCTGCGGGGGCAAACTGGAGAGACTCAGGGGATCTGCTGGCCACGCATGGAAAGCAGCTTGGCACGTCCCAGCCTGCCGGAGCCTTGTGCTCCCCTGGCTATGGAAAGCTGCTTCTGCTGTGGGGCACTGATGCACAAGAGGTTCACAAGTCTCAGGATATAATCTTAGCCTGTAGTCGGACTTTTTGTTTCTTTAAAGCTAACAGTAGGTTGTCCATGTCAAAAATAAATTTTAGAACTAGAAATGGTTAAACTAGAAAAGGAAAGGCACAATATATGATGGAAATATCTGCTAATCTTATTTTCAATATTCAACAAATGCTGCTGCCAGCTCTCTAGTTTGTAGTTAGTTTTATGGGATCCCCTCCATTCTCTGTAATCTTCTGTTACAGAGAATAACTTGCCCGTATTTCCTAAATAGCATTTTGTGTCTAAAGCTTTGGATGCCCACCTGCTTTCCTTGGAGTGAAACGCCTGTGGCGGAGAGCTAACGTGGCAGACACTTTTAGGATCAATGTCAATGAGCTTTCATATTGCCAATAAAACATAAATGTTTATTGTGACTTCACGTGTAGTGCCATCTCCAGATGTCTCAATGGATTGACATTGTCACTGTATTTCCCTTTGTTTGGATGGTGATTTCACTACAGGTTTCTAAATGTTAATCAACAAAATGTAAGTGTATAGAAGGAGAAAATGATAGGCCAAATAATAATAGCTTCAATTAATGTCAAAGCTAGCCTGTGAATTGCAGTGTTTGCATTCCATAGGGTTCTCCCTATCTGTTAGGAAACAACATAATTAAAGATTAAAATAATCCTAGTGCTTAACTACAATGTTTTTTTTTTTTTTAAAAAGGAAAGGGATAAAAAGAAAACCTGAACAAGCGGTTATAATCTCTTACTTATGACTCCCTATGGAGATCTTTAAATGAGATTATGTATTTAGGGTGCACCCTCATCTGCTGGGAGCATCATTCCCTAAATAACAAAAAGCCAAGTTATATTACTGCCCAAAACTAAATAGTCAAATGACGGAGTTTATACAATTGAGTCTTTGCTTGCGTTATTTGTACTACAATATTTACAGTTTACAAATAGCTAATCCTATAAAAGCATAGTTTGTAATGCAGTAGGAGTTAGGTAAGGAGTGGTCATGAGAAAGAAGAGGTAAACAACACTGCATTCCGGTGAGATCTGGTTGCTGCCTTGTTTAGTAACACTTGGTGGCTCATTTTGAGATTTAACTATTTTCAACAGCAAGTTCTTTGCATTAGTGGAATGTTTCAAATTATCATAAGAAAATTAAAACTAACAGTGATCTAGAAAAATCTGTATCACTAGTGATGTGAAAGCTGGTGGGATTGTTTGCAAAAGTAATGCTGAGGTGAAAAGTTGTTTCTGGATGTGTCTTTCTGCTTGTAGAGGTCAAATAGACTGAGCGTGGTGGTTGAGAGTGTAAGCTTGTGCAGGACAACTGAAAAATATACAAATCATAAATGCTTAAAGAAAAGGGCAGAAGTGTCAATGAGGAGTTTATATTCCTCACTTCTGGTGTTTCCCTGAAGGCAGAAGATACCTCTTTAGCAGCTGCAGCAGGATTATGATGTGAGATGTTGTGTCACTGTGTGAACTCACCAAAAGTGATTTTCAGAGTGCCCAGAGCCATCCCTGCTGCTGGAGTTTGTCACAGCATAGTGCCTGCCCTATGCCAAGGGCACTGGAAAAGGAAATGATGTAAAATTTCCTGCTTAATGACAATTTATCATTTAAATAATGAAACCGGCCGGCTAAAATGGAGTAAATTTTTTCTTGTGAAGATGATGTTGAGCATTTTCCCATGTTCAGCTGACAGTTGATCATAATTGAGGTGCTTCTACAGTTTAACATGTGAGGCTAAAGTTGTGAGCAGCTATAGCTCTTCCCAGATCTTCTGGTTTCAAAAGCTGTATTCTTTGGGCATTTATTAGCCATAATTAGCCATGTGTATTTATATCAGCCCAATTATCATGTTTGTATGACGATTTAGAAATGATGTTTTACAAATTCCCATTACTGTGAATGGGCTCTGAAGCTGGGGAAGAAGTACGGAGAATTCTAGAAACATGCAGGTAGGAAACAGGGTGGCACAGGATAAAATCAGGTGTTCACAAACATTGTAGTAGCTCTGTAGCCTTTTCCTCTCAATTATTTTCAGCTAAGATAATGAATTGTGTGTGTGGAGATTTATTTACCTGGGTTCCTTATTCTTGATACGTGCCCAACCTCAGAATGAAGTCACTTCTCGGTAGCTTGGCACGTTTTGAAATGGCAAAAGGCATAGTCTGTATCCCATCCAAGGCATGCAGACACTCAGGGTTTGCCAGAATTTTGCAGTATTGTAGGATTTGCTTCTTTAGCTTTATTTTGAAAAAACAAAGGATTTATACTTTAAAATTTTCCTAAAATTCTTTTAGGTTGAAATGAGACTTAGCAGAAGAAGTATCAGGTAGAGTTTGTGCAAAGATAATGTGCAAACTGCAGTGTGGCTGTGTAATTGAAGGTGTTAAGGAGCCTGTTACAGTGTTTACATACAGATGTCTCTGTGTGTCTTAAGCTGTTTAGAAGCAAACCTTTTTTACTTAAGCAAAACTGAGTAAGTGTAATTATATTGAACTTAACAGAGTTAATAGATTTTGTCTATTCCATAGGCAATTCTTTGTTGATATCTTGAAAATTGCAAAGTGCTGTTGGATTTTTGTTTAGACATTTAATGTTTTTCTTTCAGTTCAGTGATACCAGCTGCATCCGACAGCCCTTCACCATTTTACCAGCTAAGACAAAATGGAACAATGCAAACTTTCATATTCTCTTATTTGACCTGGAAAATCTTGAAGAGCTTCTGTCATCTCAACTCAATGGATTAAAGTCATCGAAATCATTCCATAACCAATATACTTTGGAAAGAGCTAGAAGTACTACTGAGAAAAGGGCACTGACATTAAAAAGAAATAAACCCGCTGCCTTCCTGCCTCAGGTAGATGGGCAGGCAGAGGCTGTGTGTTCAGACCAAGCTCACAGGGATAATAATGCAGCCAGGCCTGGGGCAGGCAGTGGTGGCGTGAAAAGACGCAAAAAAGTGAAGAGTTCGAGGAAGATGAGACTGCAGCCATCGGGAAAGGTCGATGCGAGCGTCGGCCCTGAGGCAGCTCAGCTGCTGCTGTCGTGTCTGCTGCCGTGGGGTGTAGATAAGGCAGGGGACAGTCTCTGGGAGAGACACCTGGGTGTCTTGAGGCTTCGGTGGCCCGTTTGCTTTGGACTCGTGTCCCATGGCAGCCACCTGTCACTGATGGTGCCAGGATGGAAACGTGCTGATTGTGCTGTGCTAGGAGAACGTGAAGTTTTCAACTTGTTTTCCAAAAGAGTCCTTGATTTATCGAACAAATACCTCGCTGCGACCGAAGGACGCTCTGGGAAGAAGGATGGACCGGAGAGTGATTATGGAACGAGGGATTTGGAAACGGTGTTTTTCTTATTTAGCAGAATAGCTTTAATCAACAGGGTAATTAACACGCCTTCAGCAGTTACAGATGAAATTGAAAGGTAAGAGCTTCTTCATTTTGAGCCTTCTCTTCCTTTATAGTGGTTAAAAAATGAAAAATAAAACAAATTTTTCTTAACTATGTACTGCTTCGATGAAGCTTATATTTTTTCTCTAGAGCTTTGTGACAGATGTTCTTTGGAGGAAAGGAGATCAGGATAAAATTCTCTTTACATTTTTGTGTTCAGCAGATGAGAACTGATGCAAGAATTTTTTTCATTAGAACAAAAACTTGAATTATCCAGTGTCACCCCCAGTTTTTCCAGAGATCACTCCTTTCCTTGCTGTTCAAACTAAGCAGAATAACGAGGTCTCTTTAGGCACATTGTGAGATGTGCGCTAAGCACGTTTGTGCTGCTCAAACTTCCATTCCCTGTAAGCAGAACTTCCTTTGCCATGGAACCCTGGGCTCCCCAGGTAAATAAACCGGGAGAGACCAGAACAGTCTGTCCTAGTTACCCTGGCTGGAGTCCAGTGCCCCCAGTAACGATGGCAGCGACTGGGAATGAACGCCTCACTGGCCCTTGTGTTGTGAGAACCATCCCTAGCATTTGTGTTTCTCAAACCAAATGTATTGACTAAATGCTTTTTCAGCATTAAAGGAAAAATAACATGCTCGACAGTATTTGACCAAGCCAAATAGAGCATGCGAATCAGGCAGTGGATATTGTCCACGGCTTTTTTGCTGTTTGGCAAACATAGGTTGGTCTGTATTCAGTTTTTTAGGGACAATTAACTTCAGTGTCGGTGATGCTATGGCCCCAAGGCAAGAAGGGGGGACAGAAAATATTGATCTTTCTGCAAGTATCTGCATCTCCCACAAAGCTCCAGGCACTCGGCATCTCTCAAGACACGTGCACCATCCCACAGGACAAATGCACATTTCTCAGTTACTTTTCCTGCTGTTGCCTATTGGTCCATATTCAACACAAGCTCTTATATGAAAGCTTGTTTCAGGATTCCAGCTTGAACATGAATTCCTTTCCATGCAGAAAAGTACTTTATGCTTGCATTGTGTATTCCAGCTCTCTTTTGGGAAGACTTTGTGTAATTGAAATTAATCAGTACCAGAATCAAATATTTTTTGCAGACGTACACGTCCTGGCTTTGGAACATATATCCTGTAACATTATAAATATTAAAGTTGCTGCAAGGAAAAAATGTCTTTTCTAAAAAAAAAAACAAAAAACCAACACAATGCTTTATCATTTGAACTTTTCTTTAGGATACATAAAGGCATAAACCCTAACATCTTTAGCAAATGTTATTTTGGCCCGTTTTCCTTGTAAAAGTACAGCGTGCAGCCAGACCTCCCTGGACAGGTGCTGTAGCCAGTACTGCAGTGTGCTCGAGGGAAAGGAAAGCTGCCCACTGAATTCTAATCCACCACAGTATTTGCAGAAGCAGTTAGCAGGACAGCCCTCACGGCTTGCAAGGGTTCTGCTGTTTGTCCTCTGTTGATTTTCTGCACCTTGACACAGCCTGTGAAAATAAAGGAATCTGCAGCAAAGTGTGTCAGATCCTAAAAGTGGCACAGAAACAGGAAGAATCTGAGAAGAAAAGATCTTCAAAGAATTTGTTTTCTCGTGCTTTTTGACATTTGTGTGTCTAACTTAAAGCTCTCAAGCTGCAATCTTCCAGAGTTGTTTGGTATTTTACAGTCTTTTGAGATATTATGACTCATTGTTCGTTTTAGTGAATTTGAAAGGCGAATATATTACTTTTAAATGACACCTAAATGTAGTTTTTGCCAGGTCACTATAGCGATATATTTAAAAGAAATAGTTTGAAGTTGTGCAAGGGTTTGGAGTGGTTTTTTTACTGTCTTTCTCCGCCATCCATATCCTTTGTTTTCAAGGGTTAGGTCGCTGAGTTAGTGACTCAGAGCAAACATGTGCTCACTAGTCTCCTAAATTGTAGCCATCTACTGAAATCCCACGTATTGCAATGATAATCTAAATTATTTACCACTGTGGAAAACAAAAAAGGGAAACCTATAAAAAAAGGCTTTTAGTTTCCCTTGAACTTTTGTCCTACGTGTTAGAAAAAAACCCACGCAAGTTCTTTTGTGAAAATGATCGTTTAATTCAGTTCCTCACTTATGAACTTTTTTCTTTATTGCAAAATAAAACTTCACATTTGGCTCAAAGCTTACTAGGTTTAAGTTCCTGCATTTGGATGGTATTTTTCACTGTTTGTGTATGTGTGAATGTTTCAGTACCAAGCTGTAGGCAAAAGAATGCAAGTGGCTTCTGAGGAGAAACTAAACTGTGGTTGATATTAACTGATAGCAGAGTACCTACTGTAAAAAACCCCAATCCTACCTTAATGCACGGGATTTTTGTATGTGTGTTCAGGTTTGTTTTAACAGTTCCGTACTCGTTTAGTCCGCAGAAGTCAGAATCTGTACATGAGAAATGGCGAAATGGAGAAGCAGTAACACTTTCATGCCCCAGTTCTTATGGAGACTTACCAAGCAGTAAGTGTATGTGAAGTGGCAGTATTCACTTTTGGGTGTTGTGTTTTTGCATGCTTTTTGTTGCTAAAATATGGAATTTAATTTCAATAACGATAGGAAACAGTGCTCTTTATGCAGTCCAATCCACAAACAGAGGAACTGAATTACTGTGTTTTCTTCTGTGAATATCACAAAAAACATGTAAACAAATTGTTCACTGGAATCAGTGATATTTTTCCTGTCATGACAAGAGATTTAGCCGAGTTTCTAAAGATGCTTTCTAGCAATCTGTAAACCAGAAATGTAATAAGGCACACGCTGCCCTCTCCCCTCCCCCATGTCCCTCACCACCATTACGTGCCCACCCCATAATACATACAGCCCTCCAAGCAAACTGTTGCCTTAGTAATGCGGGAGCCATCCTGGCTGTTCAATAATGCCTTTAGACTTCTGGCTCAGGGCAGAATAAAGTAATCTGTTCCCGTTAATGTCCCACAGGCCACGGCTCGTCAGTCTGGGCTTTGCAAGCCAGCCTTGGTTTGCTCACAGGGTGTAACCAGCCAAAGAACGCTTCAGTAAGACCTGAACTGAGTAGGGACACTGGGCAGTGCACGTTAGCTGAAAATACACGGTTCCTCTTACAGAGTAAGCCCTGTCTAGACTGCAAGCACGAGTTCTTTTATATCGAATCTTGACCCTGTGCTGTGTAGGGAAACCTTAATGTCCCCATCAAAAATCAGTTCCCGTTCTTTCTCCGAGTCTGATACGCACCCTAACCGTAGAACTTCAGTGACAGCAGAAATGTCCTTTGGAAAAAAGAGATGGAACATAAAATCTGGTGACAGTAGAAAAGAAGTAGGGGAAAGGTGTGAAAGTGGTGTACAGGTGACTGAAACGTTCATGAACGTGGAAACAGATTTACTGAGTGACCTAAAAATGCTAGGGCAGCCTAACTCATATGCCATATCTCCTAGTTCATACCGTTGTTCAGATTTGCAAATTGAAATCTCATCTGAGCCTTGCAGATCTCGGAGATTCTAGGAACAGCCTGCTTCTGAGCATCAAGGGTATGCTGCACAGCAGAACAGGGAATGCATAATTAAGTAGTCCAAAACAGAAAGTATTCTTAATATCTTTTAAAAATTGTGATGAAAGAATACTCTATGGGATATCAATTCTGTGGAAAAAAAAAAAGAAATCAACCAAAAACCCCACCCAAAACAATCAGGAAAAAATCAAGCAAAAACCCCAAAACAACACCCCCCCAGCACTAATTTAATTTAGGATGGGAATAAATGTTACAGCAGTAGGTTGTTTGANGAAAGGTGTGAAAGTGGTGTACAGGTGACTGAAACGTTCATGAACGTGGAAACAGATTTACTGAGTGACCTAAAAATGCTAGGGCAGCCTAACTCATATGCCATATCTCCTAGTTCATACCGTTGTTCAGATTTGCAAATTGAAATCTCATCTGAGCCTTGCAGATCTCGGAGATTCTAGGAACAGCCTGCTTCTGAGCATCAAGGGTATGCTGCACAGCAGAACAGGGAATGCATAATTAAGTAGTCCAAAACAGAAAGTATTCTTAATATCTTTTAAAAATTGTGATGAAAGAATACTCTATGGGATATCAATTCTGTGGAAAAAAAAAAAGAAATCAACCAAAAACCCCACCCAAAACAATCAGGAAAAAATCAAGCAAAAACCCCAAAACAACACCCCCCCAGCACTAATTTAATTTAGGATGGGAATAAATGTTACAGCAGTAGGTTGTTTGAACACTTTGTGCTTCTTGCATCAGATGAGAGCATGTTCTAAGAAATTACATTTTTTCTGATCTTCTCATGTTTGTTGCTGAAATGAAAATTTTAAAATGTTAAAATACTTTTCTGCTCGTGTGCTTCTCTGTGTATTGTCAGGTCCTAAGCTGTAGATGTGTTTTTCAGGTAAGAGTGGATATCATTCCCCAGACTTCGGGGACGTTTCTTTGCTGAAGCTCGTTCGTTGTTGGAACGACCAATCTGTAAAGGTAGGAAATAGCCTGTGTCAGTTGTAGCAATATAATCCTTAAGTATCTCCTGCTGTAATTTAATATTTGGGATCAGCAATGTGACCTAGTAGTTGTAATTTGTGGGGCGCTGTTGCCCAAGTCAAACCATTCAGGTCTGTGGAAAGCAGATTGCTATTACAGTGTAAAGGGTGCTGCTCATGGCACTATTTAAAGTTCCTGTTTAGATGTGACAGAGTAACTCTCCTGCCAAAACAGGGGCAGTGTCTGTACTAATGCATTGTTATGGAAGGAAAAGAAAATGCCAAGTCAATTGTTACACCACTCTTTAAGAACGACTTGCAAGTCGTGTAATGGTGAATTCTTCAGGTCAGGTAGTGCTCGTGCCTCTTGTTAGTGAAGACTCTGGAGTCCTGAGAGATAACTAACTGTTTGAGGGTTGACAGGCAGCAGTGAAACAGTCTGAGCAGTGAAATCGAGAGGCCGTTTGTTCATTGTGGAAATATGCATTTAAATAAAGATGCGTAGTTGTTTGAGTTAATATTCAGGGATACCAACTCAAGATGTTATATTCTGACCACAGTGGATTTTATTCCAGAAAGGGGAAATACTTGTTACAAATCCAGTTTATGGTGTTACTGCTGAAATTGAATGCAGCTCTGTGCTACTTCAAATGCAGAGAATATTTTCCAGAGCTGAGTTCTGCAAGGGTGGTGCAGTGATAGCCCCTTGTTGTTAGACAAAAATGGTTTCTGCAAATATTCCCATTCAACTGATTCCAGCATTTCATCTTGAGCTTATCAGTTGTTTATTATATCCCTACTGTCTGCATGTCTTCCATATTATTTCTGAATTCCTTTTCTCTCCCCTTTCTCTTACAGTAAGAGATTTTCCCTTTGTTTTGAAACCTCAGTAGCTGCAGTTGTCGTGTGGGATGCATATAATCTCTTGCTGACCTGGTCAGCCACTGAAACTCTTCAGAGAGTTCATATATTCATGAAAGTTGTGCCTGTAGCATTACTGGTTCTGTGAGATTTAGGTATTTATTTTTTGAGTGTACTTAGCAGCTGAGCAGTGTCTGCAGTGGCACTGGTCTCATCTAGCACAGGAGCTGAGTGTGCTGGAAGGTAAGGTGTGGAATAAGCTGTCTCACAGTTTTTCACCTGAAAAGACTTTAAATTTAAGGCACTGAAATTGTCAGGTACCGCAAATATCACACTGTCAGTGCTTTTCAGATTTTAACATTATTCAGGTACAGCATTGTGGCTGCAATAAGCTTTGTTAACCCACTTAGTAGTGCAGATTTTGGATTGATTGCCACCAAAGTGCCATAAAACTTTGAAGATTCAAAAAAGTGAGATGTTGGCAATAGGTATGATATTTAGCGACCAGTGGTTTATACAAAATTACAGTTTTTGTTGACAGTGGGATGGTTTTGTTAAAACTTTGTTTATGCAATCACAGTTTAATGGCCAGTTTATTAATCCTAAGCATTCAGGTACATTTACCAAAAGCATCACTAGTTAGGTTGTTTTTAAAAACTTTTTGTATTGTGATCTTCAGTGGAGGATGCTGACTCTCAGGCATGACCCAAAGGAGTTACCAATTATTGATTCCTCATCTCCTCACAGCGCTGCAACAGATTCTGTGCAAACAAAGAAACTGAGAAAACCTGCTGCAAATGTTTTGTCAGGGGTCTGCTGGCTTGTGGAAGTTGAAGGCTGTAGGGAGATCTTTTTCTGAATGAAATTTTTAAAATGCGTATATTTAAAATTTTTAAAAAGTATTTTCTTTTGCCCAGATGATTTGGAAGGAAGGGTCATCTCCGTCTGTTTTACTGTTCTTTCTGATAAGATACAGCCACGTCTTGCCCATCCCACCCAGAAATGACTTGTGTGGTCATCTTTTCAGATAGATACAATAGGAAAAAGGAACAGTTCAGTAGAAGCATCTGGACAGGTGTCCTGACAGTGTGCTGGGTTAGAGGAAAGCAGCCTGGGTGACTCAGCTGATGTTTTGATCTGTGGTTTCTGCTCGGTGATGTGACTGTTCCTGGAGGAGGCACCTGGGGGGCAGTTCCTGCCAGACTCAGGCCTGAGTGCTAACTACTGACCTTATCCTTAAACCCACTCATTAGGAAGAGAATAGTGATCCTTGGAAGTAATTGATGAAGGGCAGAAAGGAAAGCCAGGATAACTTAGTATAGATGTAGCAGTACAACTTACCTCAACTTTTGTTCACTTGTCTTTCTGAATTATTCTAGATTATTGCTGCTTCAGAGTCAAACAATTACCTTTCACTTTTAATATCAGTATTTATAGGTCATGTGCTATTTATACTTTCTCAGTCAAAGCAGCAGCATAATTTCTGTCACATTTAACTATCCCAACTAAAAAATATTGTATTTTCAACAAAAAATACAATTATAGGGGGAAAAAAGAAAGCATATGTAGCCAATAAGGTAGCTAATTTCTGTCCAGAAGGACACTGAAGATAAAGTGGAAATGATCAGAGAAAATGAAAGGTGCTCGTGTAGATTTGTTACGTGTTAGGAACAGGAAAAACTACTGGGGAGTGTTAAATTTGGTGATAACGATAGATATAAATTTTGGGGCGAGATTCAGCGAGAAGACAAAACTAAACGTGAAACCACAGCAGGCTCTGTGGAAATGCAGATTCAAGGAAGGCCCCGAAGTCAGGGGCAGAGACATCCCCAGGTGCCTCTGCAGGACACTGTGGTTGTGCCACGGGTTATGGTGTTCGCTTTCGGGTGTTGGAGGAGGTTATTGCAGATGCTGCCTGACGGGCATGCACAGGTCTGATCCAGAGTAGGGCAGGCTCTTAGCAGATTTCTTGTGTGTACCTAAGAACTGTAACGGCCGAGATTTCCCCAGGACAATGAAAGCACGTCTGCATTTCCTTCTCTGTGTTAATTACTGTGGCTCTATTGTAAGAGGCTGCTGCAAAGTCAGGATCTGTAATCCCCAGAGCTCAGGGCTGGTATAGATGTGAGGAGTTGGACACTGCCCTCGGTTTCCCCTGTAAAATAAAGTTTATTATAGCAAGATGAAGGTTTGTGCTTTGTTGAATCACACAGGGCTGGGTTCACTTGCAGTGAACTTTTACACTGTGGGCCTGACTACGGTGTCTTTGTGGACAATAAAGGATTTTGTCACAAAGGACACCCAGAGCCTTTGTTCCACTTGAAGATTTGAATTTACAAGGGCAGTTAGAGATATGATTGAGGATGGGTACTTGGTTAGTGAGTTCAAACCATCTCTCTTCCATGCAGTTTGAGGCATCCTGCATATCAACTTCAATTCATAAGAAACTGAAATAATTTTAATGGCTTTTTTTATAATATAAATAGCATATAACCTTAAAATGTTTTTAATAAAATATATTAAACTTAAAACTTTTGTATTCAATTTAAATTCATATTTAAGTTGAGGTGGAAACCCCAGCCTTAGATTCACCCTGTTTTTTGGAGAATTTCCTGTACTTGAGAACGAATACCTTCCCAAGTGGGAACAGTTGTATTCCTTTTCTGAAAGAAATGCCAAATGAGGAGAAGGTACATGTTGCCATTCTGCACCATGCTGAAATTTAGACTGAGTAGCAAAGGTTTGGGGTCTCCTGTCTAAGGTCTTCATGTGCCTTTTAAGTGTCTTACATCTTTAAATGTTCTTAGCTCTCCTGGGACTTCTCTGCTGAAGACCAGGACAGTATTAGCTCTGTCACAGACCCTCCACACCGCAGTCCTGATGCCCACGTGTGGTGCCCCAGGTCCTGCAAGTGCCATTTACAGGCTGCTCAAACCCCAGCAGGTGTTCCTTTTGCCTAAGGGGAGATGGAGGTGATACTTCTCTTTGTGTTAGACAAAAATATGGGCTGTTATGTTTGAGCTGGAGGAAAAGAGCATCACCACTAATAAAAGATTCTTGAATTTTAGCAGAGAGATCAGATGCCAGAAATTCTAAGAAACTCAAAACACAAGGTCGTTATTCAGTTTATCAAGCAATTTTGCACATATCAGGGAAAAAAATGAAGATACTTCTTATTAGCTGTTATCACCGTGTGCTTTACTAATATATGTTGTTAGTAATTGTTTATCTTCGAAAGCAAGGAGGCAGTAGGTGACCGGTTCTAGATTTGACATTAAAGAAAATGAATGTTTATTGGGAAGCAGTCCTGACTGACAACTTGCACCATTTTATTGCTATCTAGTTAACCTTTTTTCTCAGTGTATGTAGAGACACATGGTTATCACTGTCTGAAAGATTTATTAATAAGTGTCGACTTTCTAATGACATTCACCAGGACAGTCTCAAGATTTTGTGCTGGTTGGTTACAATTGTCAAATGCTTAGATAAATAATTGACATACCGATATCATCCAGTAATAATTTGTATTTATGACAGATTATTGAGGCAATGCAGGCAGTGCTGCTGGCAGAAGTTCAGAGGACTGTTGATCCCTCGAGAAGGACGACAGTTTGCAGAGAGCCACTGGCCACAGTAGAGAATGGAAGTGGTAAGTTTTGGACACTGCCAAAGACTGAGGGGAGGGATTTGCAATACATTAAAAATCGTGGAGTGGTTTGGGTTGGAAAGGATCTTAAAAACCATCTAGTTCCAGCCTCCTGCGTGGGCAGGGCCCCCTTCCCCGTGGCCAGGGTGCTCCAGGGGCCTTGACCCTGGCCTTGACCCTGGCTCCTTGGTCCCCCCTGGCCTTGACCCTGGCCTTGACCCTGGCTCCTTGGTCCCCCCTGGCCTTGACCCTGGCCTTGACCCTGGCTCCTTGGTCCCCCCTGGCCTTGACCACTCCCAGGGCTGGGCCATCCACGGCTCCAGGCAGCCTGTGCCAGCGCCTCACCTCCTTCTCAAGAAAGAATTTTTTCCCTCTATGTAAGCTAAATCTATCTTCTTTCAGTTTGAATCCGTTACCTGTTGTCCTGTCATTACATGACCTTGTAAAACATCCCTCTCAGAAAATTGTCTTTGCCTTGGAGGTGGGAATATTATTGGTACATTATGGGTATATTATTTTAAAAGAACTTCCTCTGGTAGTCAGAACATGTTAGGAGTATGAGTTCACAGTACCTTATTTCTGTGTGAGACAGGCCAGATGGCAGGTTTCTAACCTTATCAGGCAGATTCCTAACCTTATCAGGCAGATTTCTAACCTTATCAGGCAAATTTCTAACCTTATCAGGCAGATTCCTAACCTTATCAGTCTGTGAGTTTTCTCATACGATTCTCAAGGAGTTAAAGGACTTTCACACACTCTCGTCACCTCTGAATACTAAAGAAGAAAAGGTAAAGTTTCTTTGACTGTATAATAGTTCTGGTATTTGCAAATAAAAGAAGCTCTGTATTTGAAATAGAATCAATAAATCATATTGGAGAGAAGTTTTACAAATTTATCTTTCCAGTGACATCAGGCCTTACACAGCACTAAAACTTAATTGCTTAAATTTTATAACTTCATAATGTAATACAGGATATTTTATTTTTCTTTTAGAAATAACCTTCCTGCAAGGAGATATCAAATGCATTTTACAATTAGATCATTTCATTTTACAAGAAGCTTACTCTTTGCAACTTTACAATGGTGCTAATGTTTATGGTAAAAAAGATTGAACCTGAATTTATGTTATGAAGTTATACTCTTTTTTTTTTTTTTTAGCCCATTAGCTGAGTCTTAAAATTAAGTGACCTAAATTTTAGATCCAATCTTATTAGTGAGCCTTCACTTGGGAAACTAATTTATTATCTCATTGAGTGTGTGTGTCTGTCATGAAAATTTGTTACCAATTTCCTTGTTCCAGCACACTAAAAATGATCAGTGGTACTTGCCTCAGGCCACAGTGCAGAGAGGTGTCTCTGTAATTTTGGAATACAAAACACTTTCAGTAATTGTCATATGTGAGTTTATACTTCACTGGCATTGAAGATTGTTTTGAATCATTTTTTTAATGTGGTTTGGCACAAGGTGCATTGTAACTAGAAGAGCCCCAGCTGTAAAGTTCATATATAGATTTAATTTGCAGTTTCCTGAGTTTTCCGGGTGTATTTCAAGGTGGTGTTTAGACAGAGATACACAGCTGAAATGGAACTGACTGAAAGTTGTAAATGCACATAATCTCCAAACTCCAGATACGTTCAGGTCTTTGAGTTTATTTCAGAGCCTTCTACACCAGATAAAAGAAACATTTCTGTTACGTAAGAACCGCTGGCATCATGCTGTGGTTCCAGTAGTCAATTGATTAATTCTAATTAAGTCTCAAGTTATGAATTCCGGGGGGTTACTCCCACTCTCTGGAAGGGAGATTTATCTGTTTGTGTGTCTAGTAACAGATGATTTTTAGTGTCATTTTGTTCTTAACCTAATTATTTGATGGCTATTCAAAAAACAACTGGAAAATTGCTTTGCTAGAAGGAGAACAATACACGAAAGTATTTGTACTGGCTGTGACTTTCATACTTTGTGATCTGAACTAGAGGAATACATGCTGTAAAGTAAAGTGGAATTTTATTTACGTATTCAGAATTTAATGTAGTCTGAAAGAGGCAGAAAGCATACAGAATGATTGGAAAAGAGATTTGCACTGTGAGTGTTTAATATTATATTAGATTTCTTTTTTCTCGTTTCCATTCATGTTGGTTGCATTATTTATCACCGTATGTAAATAGCTTGTATGGCTTTGTAATATGTATTGAAAAACTTGATGAGTTCATAGAGAATTGAACAAATCTTCTTCTGATTTCTAATATATAAAAGTGTAACTATTTGTGGCTTGTAATGATATGCAGAATATTAAAATCTCATGCAGGAGTAACCAGTGGAGTTGTTAAGACAAGTAATTATGTCTGGATTTAGTAATTTCTCTGATAGGTATGTCATCTTATATTTTATTAAATACCCTGTATTTATAGGTTGTACAGGAGTTGTCGTCTTGTTTAATATCAAGGTAAGGGTTAAATATTGTTTCAGGTTATAAGTCATAATTCAAGGCTGGGTTTGTGCCCTCTGATCCAAAGTAAAAGTATCTGAATCTTTGCTGCTGTCATCATTGCATTGCATTGCATTTTTCTTTAATTGGAATTAATAGATTAGATCTAGAGAGGTTTAATCTTATTTAACTCAACGAATTTCCACTGAAGTGAATAGAAGTTTTCTTAAAAAACAAACTTTTGGGGTTTGCCATTCAGTTTTAATCTGTAAGTTTATAGTATAAAATATAATGTATGGTATAAAATATAATTGGTTGGGGGATTTTTGTCAGAAGGCTCCTTATTCCTTTGGAGCTCCTGCATCCTTACTTCATGGTTTGGGGTGACTGGATGTAGACAACAGCTTCACTTGATGAATAATTTAAAAAGCTTTGTTTTTCTGTGGTTTCATACAGACAGAATTGTTTATTTGAATTAAAAAAAAACCCAAACAGACAAAAACAACAACAAAACCTAAAGAAAAAACCCAAGTCACTGAACTCGTATTTTTCCAGAAACCAAGATAGGGGATTAAAAAAGCCCCCAACAAACTATGCATGTAAAGCATGCCAGAGAAAGGGTTAACTCTGTTCTGTCCTAGTATGTTCGTCCATGGTTGCTGAAAGGAAATATAAATGCAAACAGCTGCAATTTCTTTGTTAATGTCAGAGATAGTAATTCTGGCCCTGTTCCAAACATATTGATAGCAATCTTACTATTGATTTCTGCAAGATTTTCTTCAGTTCTTCAAAGAAGCTTAGGTTTTCCCTAATTTTTTTGACATTTATCATAATTCTCAAAGAGGATATTGGACTTCATCCCTTCTTGCCTTTTTCTACACAGCAATAATCTCAGTAATTAATTAATAGTACCATTTAACAGGTTGTCGCTGTGATCTCGTTGTCCACTCTCATGTGACTCAGAGGCAGTGGTTCTCAGGTCTTGAAAATTTATTTATCCACTTTTATATCCACCTGGGATAAAGCTCAGAGGAGCTGTGCGTTCATTTTACGTTTGTGGCACACGGACCGAGCCAGCCGCAGGGGCAGAAGCTCCGTGCTGTTCCCTGGGCACAACAGAGGCGGCACCGCTGCCGTCGCTCCCCGGCCCTGGCCGGACACGAGCGCTCCGGGCGTTCCCTCCTGGAGCGGGTGGACCGTGGCTCTTTCAGCGGTGCCTCACTGCTACCCGCAGGCATTCAGCAGGGGCCGGCTGCAGGAATTCTTTCCTTCTGCCTGGAACTCCCGAGGCCCTGGCCGGCTGAGGGCTGCACAGGCGATCGTCTCACGTGTGTGGGGCTGAGATCTCCCACTGCTGCTGCTCCGGAGCAGTGCCCGGGTGCCATCCTTCGGTGCCTGTTTGTTGTAATGCACGGGGAGCCAAAAACTTCTTACCTGAAACAGCCTTACAGCGTTCCAGTTCTGGGTTTGTGTGCCTTCGTTCTCTGTAAAATGTGAAGAACTGGATTTATTTACCTTTTCAGAAAATTGTGGGGATAAATGTGTTTAAGAACTTAATTCTCAGATAATAAATTGAGGAAATGGTGCACGTACTCTTTCAGAAATGCCAAAAACTGGAGAAGTGAAAGGACAGCAAAGTACAGGCTGTATTCCTAAATACAGAACAATATTTTAACTGCCTCCTATATTTGTGGAAAAAATTAAATGTGAAAAATCACAGCGCTAAGACTGGTTTGCAATAAATTCTGGCTTGCATTTAAAATTTCCTAGTTTAAGCAGCTGATAATGATTCAAGCTTTTAAGTATATTTGAAAGCTATTAGCTATAACCTCATCTTTTGTATGTGGTTTTGGAGCCCTTTAAACTATTCAATTAAATAAATTGGTTCTTGCAGGAAAAAAAGCTTCTGCTGATAAATACCAGAGCGAAATTAACGGTGGCAATTGAATTCCATAGGTTAGTGTAAAGAATTGTCAAAGACTTATCTAGAACGTAGCAATCTGTTTTGTTAAATGAGGAATCCGTTCCGTAGGGGTGAATCGATGAGAGGCGGGGTGTAACCGCTCCCGGTCGCTCGAGAGGAGGAGTGACCTGCGGCCCGGCCCTTCACACCCCTCTGTTGTCAGCGTTTCAGGAATCTGTCCGGGGGCAGAGAACTTTCTGTCAGCTCTCGGGAAGCAGTTCCGTGTCTGTCGTTCTGTACAGCAAATGGAACTCCTCGCCCGCCTGCCGAGTCGGGAGGGTTTGCCAAGGAAGTGCAGCTAAAGAGAAGGGTTTTTCTGGCTCCGATATTTCCTTTCGCGTTGTCATCTTGTCACCACCTATGTTAGTCCAGATACCCCCTCTGACTCTGTATTGAAACAATCTCAGACCCACAAGGTAATCCTGACTTGGAGCATTCGCCCGTTTGGGTCAGGGATACCAGCAAAGGTCACACAGGATTTCAGTGAAAACTTTGGTTGCCTGACTGCTGGAGAAATAACTTTTTGGGGTGTAAATGCATTGACACTTCTTACCAGAAACACATTAATATAATTTATATTGTTTGTGTTCTGGTGAAATACTAAATGCCCAGGGAACTCCAAGAGACTCTGAGGAATCAGTTGCTGGTCTAACCCTTTACACTCTGATAAAGCTGCATCTGTCCCTTAGTGGGTGCTCCAGAATGGATAAACTGAAATGCGCTTCTGAGCCTCACAGTGCCTGTGATTAAAACTTGTATTTCAAAGGAAATTTATCAAAACTGTCCCACTTCCTGTGTAGTCCCCCTAAAGTATTCCCAAGCTTTAGTTTTAGAGCAGCATCTGAACCAAACACTATAATCATATTTTCTTGCAGTTTGTACTTTTGAGCTGTTTCGACTCTTGGCTCCAGATATCTTCTGATTTGGCATCTCTCACATTCTTCCAGGGTAACCCTCTTCTAGAGTTACATGGTCCATCTTCTACCTGGATTTCTTCCAGCCTGTTTTATTCCTTTACATTCCCATCTTTGACTTCTTCTGTTTACCAAGAAATAAGAACATTAAAAATTATCTCCAAAATGAAATTTCTTTTCTCTATCCAATCTGTTCTTCCTATTAGTGCAAACATTTCATCCAATAAAACAAAGTTTTTAGATGGAACTGGTATTTTGTGCTCCAGGGAAAGTTCATTTATGTAGCAATTCATTAAATTATTAGACACCAGGCCATTTTGAAAAATTCTGTGGCAGGCCAATTTTGTGTGTGTGCATTAGGAATAAGCAGTGTAAGAATTGTATAATCAACATTTCATCACTATTAATGAGAATTAGATTAATCTGTAATCTCATTTTAGACTGAGAAACAGCAAACCAATTAATCTAGCATTTATTTGATGAATGGACTTTGAGCATAACCTGGTGACAGCAGTAGCTTTCCTCTGTACGGAATATGCATTAAAAATGAGTGTATTGTATCCTAGTTTCGTATTACAAATATTTCCAGTAAAAGAATACAAATCAATGTTGTATTTTAGCATTTAACTTGCAGTTTACTATACCACTGTATCATGTCCTATATATCCAATTAAAACTGTAGTTTGATCCAGTTGACTTTAATATTAGTGGTCAAGTACTAAAGGAAGCAAGCTTAAAGACTCATTCTAGAACTACAGCTTATTTCATTCCCTGCCTCATATATTTTACCAGAGGACTCCTTAATGTAGCAGAAATCAGATTTGGTGTGTATTTTTACACAAAATCAAATTCTACAGGCGCCACCTCAGACTCCCACAAAACATTAGGAAGATGGGATTCACTGGTCGAGGAGGCACAAGGATCACGTGGGTTCTCCATTCAAACGCACAATGAGCTTCGGTCCGGTTTGGTTGCTATCTGCTTTTTTGGGGGTTTGCTGAAGGCAGAGCATCTCTAATGCTGTAGCTGGATGTTTAAAAGTAAACCCTTTGGGGAGGGAGGAGCTGCTAACAGACACCTAATGCTGTCGTTGGCTCATCTTGAGTCTCCTCTGTTTATTTAGAAGCTCATTTGGCGAGGCAAAGTGCGACGCTAATCTTAGAAAGATTTTAAAGCTGGTTCTGACTTGGGGCTTCAAAATAACAAGTGAAGGGACTGCAAATACTCTTACTTAGTCTCCTCTGTCTTCTGCTGGTTGGTTTTTTTGGTTTCTTTTTGTT
>VYZQ01044764.1:288-27668 GCA_013400655.1 Mystacornis crossleyi
AAGTTCAGTTAAAATCCACCTGCTCATTTAATTTTTGAAGCTACATGCGCAGAAGAATCTGATTTGTGTATCAGTGAGATAGCTTGGGAGCTTGCCGAACTTGTACATTTAAGGTTTTTTTCCTGAAAGGGAAAAAAGCTTTTTATTTTTAGTATGTGTCTTGTATGGTAGAGCTGGATCAGATTCATAAAATGATTTTTATCTGTTCTCATATTCTTGCCTGCGGATGATCTTGGGAGTTTGACATAACATTTTAGTCTTTGTATGTACATTAAAATGCCCTTCTAATTAATGCCACTTGTATTTGTTATGCTCTGTGTTGAAGCGTTTGCTGATCACCGTGGTACAGATTTAAAGCCTCGGTATTGAGATCCCGAGAGGAAGTGGTGGATTTTGTTAAAGTCCTAAACTATTGAGAGATGTCAGCCAAGCAATTCTTGCAATTCTGAAAGCACAGACTGCTATTCAGTGACACCTTAAAAGGTTTAGGTTCAGGAAATAGTGTCAGCAGCTGCTCCTTTTACCTGTTCTTTCCTCATATATGTTGTTACTCTTGAATGTCAGCCAATTACATTTCATTTCTGGGATTGCACAGGCTCGGATTTCCTTGTTAACTCCTCCCTTCACCATAGGTACAGAGTAACCTGATGGAATACATGTGAAATGTAAAAAGATAGAATGTACAATTCCAACTTGTCCAACTTCCTAACTAAAAAAAAAGAAAAATGTCAGTTATTTCATTTTTACTAATAGCTACTCTAAGACCAAAATCACTTCTATAAGAATGTTGTGCACAAGGTCCTTCCACAACCACTTGATGTCTGTCATTCAGTAAAATTAGTAAGGCACTGAAAACTGCCTTTCAGTTTTGCCATAGAAATGTTAGTTCTGACAAATTTAGGCATGATACGAGCTCTCTATCATAGGAGCCTGGTGATTAATTACCACCACATTTCTCTGCCCACACTTTGCCACAAATGATCTGGATACACTTCTGAATACTTGTGTGGAAGAAGGTGTTGGGCCTGGAACAGTTTGTGTTGCAGTTGTCTGATTATGTACATTGAAAAACTGACCTAGATTTATTTTCTCTTTTGAAAAGGCAATTGATTTTGATATGTAGAAATTAAAAGAGAGGAATCTGAATGTTTTCCAACAGATACTGTTGTGGTTGCTCTCAGAGGAAACAATACAAAGTTTGGTAAGATGTTCCCCAAATGTTTGGACATAAAATATTCAGCCATGTGGACAAAAAGCTAACATAGAGATTAAAATTATGCTGAAAGGTTAAATATTTCAGGGTGATCTAACTGAATGTTTGGAGATTTTCTGTTTAAAATTAATTCCATTCCTGAAAATGAGTGTTTGAGAACCAAAAAATGAAAAAATGGATTGTGTCATCACTGTTCTCTGAAGATAGCTTCAGAAATGTAAGTTTGCACAATTTTGGAGGCAGACACCTTTGTGTATAGCAAGTGAAATAAGTCTGTACTTTGCAAAAAAACCAAACGAAGAAACAAACAAAAACTTTCGCATTTACCTAGAAATCACTGTTTGAAACTTCTGTGTAATGTAAATGTTGCAAAATATTGCATCCAGTGGCCCAATGTTCATTTCTTTTAGTGTGATGTTCCTATGAGTTTAGTTCCAACTTCTCTGTGCTGCTCATCTAAGACTTAGCATGATGTATTCCATGGAAACTAGGTATTTATTATTGAATAAAAATGTAACTGAAGGAATAATAAAATGTGGGTTTTGAACACGGTGCTATTGCACCTAACTAAGAAGTCACTTTGACCTTCTTTTTCTCATTTGTTGAGTTGTGAACAAGCATACATTAATGATTTCAGTATGTGTTAATGATAGCAAAATATCTGATTCAGAAATGCTGTCTCAGCACCAGGTTAGTGGTGACTGTACCAAGTGTCATCTTTACTATACGAATTAATGTACCATTTATCTAATACATTTAGACAAAGATCTTGTATGGAGAATCATTATTGTGAAAGCTTCTCTCTCTGCAAGTTGAGATAATGAAGTGATATCCAGCATATAAATTAAGACTCTTACAGAGCATTAGTTTCAGCTGCTTTTAAATAAACATGCAAACTGGGGCAATGGGTTTGGGAGTTAACGAGCAGTCATCTTACAGACTCATGAATTCAGGAATATTTTTTTTTCTTACTTTCTTTTAGATGAAGAAAAATTTTACAAAATCAATTTTAAAAAAAATTTCACTGGAAACTGTGACACTGTAGGTGCAGCAGATTTGCTTCACAAAGCTTGAATTGCAGACATAGGCATGTTAGGCTCAGTGGAGAGTTACAGCTCTATGTTTACTGGTTTTCATGGTTAAACTAACCAAAAATCATCTTTACAGATAAGCAACAGGTAATTTATGCTGATTTTTATGGGATTTTTAGTTAAGGTTAAGGGAAAGAAGTGTTACAGCAAGTTGTGCTCATCTTACTAGGAAGTTACTAAAAATGGGTTAAAGTGCTATTACTTGGCTACTTTAAAATTACTCCTTGCAAGGAGTATCTTACTAGATGAGTAGCTGGAGTTATGTCAGGCAGCATAAAAAGGATATGCTGAATATTACAACAGTTTTGAGACAGAAAACACAATTATTTGAACTGCCTAAAATTCATGTGGTGCTGAAGAGTGTATTATTCCAAACTGGTTTGCACAAATTCACAATATTTTTTTTTATTTCATAGGCTACCTTCACAGTCTGCATCAAGCAATTTATTGTAAGGAGCAATGACTAATCTGTAATTTCTGTATCTTTTTGAGTTTAGGGAAGGGAATCACCAAATGTAAATACTGTAATTCCATAGATGGATGTTCTTCATTTCCAAAGCATGTTCATGACTATCATGCATATATGCTAAGATATTTCTGGTTTTTATAAAATGAACTGTTTATGAGCCAAGGTTTAAATTCTAATGGCCAAGAGGTATTCTGACACTTCTTCATGGAAAAGATATAAATGGTGTCTTTTCAAATGTCAAGAATTATTCCTTCTCAGTGGTTACTAGTAACCTCATCCTAAGTTATCAGACTCTGAGGGAAATTAAAATCTTGGAGATGTTTAGAAGTGTAAAAACCAGGCATAAAGTTAGAGGATAAATACATCAAGTGAAGTTCTTGGTTATTTCAAATGTACCTGTATGCTCTATTTCACCGTCAAGGCCACATTAACCTGAGTATATTTTTGAACCTAAGCTAAAGTTTTAGCAAATTTTCATATATCTTAAATGTAGCTTAATAATTCTTAATTCTATTAACAAAGATGCAAGAGATTGCATCACTTGAAATGTTGAAATATTGGGATCTCTAAACCTGACCCAGGACGCCTTGAGTCAGCTAGAACTGTTTGTTCTTGGTGGGATTTGGTACTGGAGATGTCTGTGGGATGTTCTTATGTCAGGGAAGGTGTTGCCATTTGAACTGTCTGTATTCTTGCAGAGTTGCAGCGTGAGATGTTTTTTGACTGTTTGGAATGTGTTTCGAAGTCCTGAGGTGCTTTAGGGAAATCTTCCAGCAATGCTTCTTTGCACAGATGGGATATACAGTGGTGAAGTTTGCTCACATACTGGGAATATCCTCACAAGAACTTAGCATTTATGGCTATCTGAAAAAACTTACCATCTTAGTGACTTACCATATCCAAGGAACATTTTTTTTTTTTTAAATATCAGTTTAAAGCCCTTGGATCCCATTCTATTTTTTAATTAGTTCAGTAATCCATCTTCCCTTGTAGTAATCTTTACCATGATCAATCACTTGCTAGTTTTTATTTAGTAAGATAAATGAAATGCATTGTAAAACCCTTGCAAGATGGGTCGTATATAGATAACTCCTAAAGCTGTAGTCTCACAAGTGCTCTAAGTTCTAGATGGCTGTAATCACAGACCTTTCACAGTATATGGCTGTTGCCAGGAATTTTTCAGTATAAAATACTATAGAGAAAGGATGGGAAGAAGCTGAAATGATTATGGTTGTTTATCCTGTGGTGCTGGAGTGGAAAGCCCATGCATATTTCTGTGTGTACAAATCTTGCTCGCATCTGCCGTCACCTCAGTTCTTCAGCACATCAGAAGGTGAAATTATCCAGGCTGTTGTTCTGTAAGAAATGCTGAAAGTCAGAGACATTGTTTTAGTTTTGACTAGTAGTGATTCAGGAAGTAGTTCTGAAAGTAGTGGTGAACCAGTTCTAGAGCCAACCTCACAAACTGTTCTAGAAACATCTGAAATTGACTCCTAAGTTTCTTGGGATTGGCTTTAGGTGCTGTTCCAGTGCCAATTCCAGAAATATTTCTGGTCCTATCTGCTGAAAAGCTGTTTACTGTGCATAGCTGCAAATACTTGTGTGTCTGTGTTGCAGAACACTGATAGAAGACCGTTTATTTGTTGCTCTTGGGAGTCTCTAGGCTCCAAGAGGACTTCCAGAGCAGTGATGGCTTCCCAGTATGACTTTAAAACAGCTTTCTGAACTATCCTTGGTGGTGGTGACCAGCAAGGTGAACTGTGTTCAGGTTTTTCACCCAAAGGACAACTTTGAAGGTTAGCGTGGTGCAATAACACCGTACCTTACAGCATTCCTAATACAGGGGAAGCTGTGAAGTTTGAACTCGAAGGGTATTTTATAATAAGTTTTAGAATAGAAATAGCTTGAGTGTTACATCCTCTATAACATTTTAGAGACTTTTTCAGGAAACAGCTGGGTGAGCATTACTGGACAGGACTGACAGCTGCCACATCCTTAGAACAGCAAAGGACAAGCATGTTTGTGCTCTATTACTACCAATTTTATGATTTGGAAGTGACATAAACTCTACCTTGGACTGAATCTGTACATTATGTTTCATAAAGGATCATCTCTTCCAGACTGCTGGAAAATATTAAATTGCACAACAAAAGCCTCTTTAGATCTAGATATTATTTCACTACAGAAATCATAACTGAAGACCATTTTCACTTCTGTTTCAAGCAACTGCCCTCTCTTTGCCAGCCCCATGAAATACGTATTAAGGTAACAGTATATCTCCTGTATTTAGGAATATTTGAAGCAGCGTTTTGCCTCATGTCCACAAGCCAATTGCCTGTGGCATTTGATGTTTAGAGATGGAACATTCATTGCAGCCTTCCATACAATGAGTCTGTTCTGGTTCATGTGAAAATCAACATCCTTTTTTTGTGTTGCTGCCTGACAGGATGCTACAATACTATTAGCATTTGCAAAGGGTTTGCTCCGTCTAATAGTGCAACCCCTAGATCACAGGCTGCTCAGTTTGTGTTTCTCTATTATGTGAAAGACACAAAGAAGCTGATGGCTGGCAAAGGCCTGTCAAATCTTGTAATGTAGCGAGCGACCCCAGAGCTTCATTCTGCTTTATATCATTCCTTGTTCTCCATCCCACCCCTTTCCTTGAATGGGCTCTGAGGTAGGTAAATGAATTCAGTGGTATGGTAGGCGGATGATTCCTTTCTGACCTTGTTCCTGTACCATTTGTTTCCAGGCTTGTTGGAGGGAAAAGGACATATCTGAACCTTTTGTTTCAAATAATTTTCTTGCAGGTTGGGGAGTTAATGCAGACCTTGTCTGAAATCACCCGAGCGGAAAGTGTTCTGGGTACAAGTTGTGACACGCTTGGTCCCTTGGAATTGCCAGATTAAAGGAGAAGGCAGTGAATTGGAATTCTTTCACATTTGGCATTGCTTAAACACCTGGACACCTTCTTTTTTCCCCAGTGTGCACATGTTTATATCCTCTGTCATGCCTTGAAACATCTGTCTTAAGAGCAGTCAAGAAGCAAACAAAGAATGACCTTTGAACAGCCCAGTGTTAGATGTTTTAGTTGGGAAGGAGGTGAGGGTGAGGCAACAGCATACACCAAACAGCAGTGGGTTTCAAAGGAGTATTTTGGACTGTGCCACTGAAATTGGCACAGCGCTTCTTAAAGAGAGGTTTGTTTTAGGGATTGATCTCGGATCATGTGTTTGATGGTAAGGAAGGCAAAGCTTTCATGCATGCCAGGATTGGATCTTGGGAGCAATGAGACTTTTCACACCACAGCTGCCTGAGCTCTGCATCCTTGAAGATATTTTTGTAGAAAGAAGACCAGTAGCAAAACATGAGCACTATAATGGTCCTGCAGAGTCATAAATTTGCCCTCTGCACTGTCAATGCCATGACATTTGGAGGACTGTTCATACGTCCTGAGTAATGGATTCTGAAGGTCTCACAGAACACAAATTATAGAATCATAGAATATCCTGAGTTGGAAGGGACCCACAGGATCATTGAAGTAAGCCCCTGGCCCTGCAAAAACACTGCTCTCTCCAAGTCTCTATCGTACACAGTAAGTTTGTTGGGTCTGAAGTGTCCAGTTCAGCAGTCTCCATCTGCTTAGCCCAGCACAAACCCGGTGAGAGGCCTGTTTGAGCCCATCATTTTGTGCTGCAGGTATCCTTTATTCAAGGCTTCCACAAGCCAAAGCAGACACTGGGACAAATCTGTAAGAACGTCAGGGCTCAGAGTTGATACAAAAGACACGGGCATAAAGGGCATGAATGAGGATGTTCATACCCTGTGTTGCCTTAAAAAATGTCAGTATTAATGATTTTCTGTTGGTAGACTGTAGCTTGACAGTGCAAGCGTAAGAGATGTTACCTATCACATTGATGCCCATGCATATGAAAATATTTTCTGCACACACTTATGGACTAATAATAGTGACATGTTTTGGAGTAAGTAGTATTAAGCTTGAAAAGCAAACTTCCACATCCTGTACAGATTCATGGCGTCCCCAAAACAAACTGCTCGTGCTTCATTTGTGATTCCTCTGTGCTATGTTTGTATATCTCAAGGGGACGATGAGTTCATCTAACAGTTATAATCTCAAACCCACCTAAACTGAAAGTTATTTGCATGTGCAAACTATTTTGTAATTTGGGACTAATTATGAACTAAATTTTTAATCCAAATGGAATAACTTCTCCGCCCCACTTCCTGGATTACTTGCTAAAACACTTCATGCTTTTGCAAGATTCCAGTGCTGCAGATGTATAGCTTTGTGTAGGCCTTGCCTACTATCTCACAAGTGAGACCAGCAGGAATATTATCTGTATAAGGCCCTTCAAAAATACATATAGATAACTAAATTTTTTTTTAGTCTTCCAACAAGAACCAGGAAGGCAATATTATCCCTTTTGTTCTTATTGTATAGTGCCTCTGCTCTCACCAGTGGTCACAAGATTAGTTTTTATCTGGAAGTTAGTTTATCTGGAAGTTTACTCTGCTCGGTTAGATCTTTTTGCAAGAAAGCATTTTTAAAGTTATTAAATGTTTCTTTTATGACCCAAGACTCATTACCATTGGATAGTATTGCTGTAAGGAGAATGAGAGCTTCCCTTTTAAAAAGTCCTTTTTTCCCTCCTGTCAGTTTATGCAAAGTACATCCCTTCAGCTGGAGGAAATAACATATCCCTTGTCAGAAAGAGAACAATTTTCCATTGCCTAGTGCCTGAAAATTGGAATTCCATAAAGCTTATGGAAGTACAGCTAGCCATAGGTTATGTGGTGAAGGTTCATTTCTGGACACTGCTTTGTTGCATGTTTTTGCACACCCTGTTTGCTTTCCCTGCCAGCACAACCTCCTTCCCTGTCCTCCTCTGCCCTATGGGCATGAAAATTATTCCCTCACCAGGTGACATTCTCTGGCCTGTGAGGTGCTGAAAGTCAGATCAGATGCTTACAATAATCTGCTTTGAAAATATATGCTAAAATTGCTCTGTCTACTGCTGCTCATATCCCTTTTCAGTTTTGTTTTTGCTGTCTTGGTTTTAGCTACAGGCGTGTATCACATTTTATAAATATACCCGTACCTCAACGTTTATATTGTGTATGCATAACTACGCAAGAAAAAAACATGCTGACTACCTCAGAAATCGTGACTTGCTGACTGATGTCTGCATAGCCCAAAACAGAATTTATCTAATCTAGTCTGAAAGACAAATGCCATTAGTAGATGAGTAACAGAGAAGAAATATTGGAGAGTGGTTCATGGCAAGAGGCTGTTTTCATGTGGAAACAAGGGAGTATTTACCACTTGCTGAAGCTTAGAGCAACTCCCAGATCCTCACTGAAATCAAACTCTGTGATGAAAAGGCCTGTAGCCTGTTGGGCCAAGAGATGGGGATTATGAGAATATTCATGACTCCTGAGAATCAGCAGGTGAGACCTAATGCCTACTGCCCCTCAACCCTTTCCCCAGCTCATCCTTTTGGTAAACAGTACATAAAGGCTGGGTTCCCAGAGTGACTGAGCTCAGTTCCTGATCCTTTTTTTTCTCCTCTTTTTTTTGCCTCTATTCTTTATAAAAAAGATTGCAGTGGTTTTGCCACTTGTCCCAAGTAGAAGCACGGAATCTCCTTTTCATTTCTAAAAAGCAACTGTGTGGCCAAACCAGAAGTCTTGTGACATTACTAAAGAAAGCAGAATGGTATCTTAGCATCCAAGGCCTCTTTTAAAACTTAATGAAAAGCCTTTCTGAGAGCTTGGATAAGCTGGAATCTCTGTGACATATGTGCATTGTCTTAGAAAAACATGGGTTTGAGCCAACTGTGGGCCTCTGCCTTTAATATACTGGGTATTTGTCATGGCTGTTTCAGTGTGCTTGCTAGTCAGTAAACACCCTGTGTACGGTGTCCATGCAGTTGGAAGGAGCTGCAGTATGTGACTGATGCAGGACACTGTTCCAGGCCAGTGAGTGGCAGGGGATCTCCAGGAAAGGGAGATTCCTTGGGCAAGATGGGCAAAAGTATCTTGCCAGTTTTTCTCCAGTGCAGCAGAAAGGCATATTCAATAGCAGATTTCATCAATCAAATTTTTGTAAAATTGTCTCACTGTGATGTAGGTGAAGAGGGATTCTCACAAATGCTGATCCTGTCCTGATTCTGACAACTTTTATCTGTAGGCATGAAGTTGCATGTTCAGCCTGGTGGGGTAGGGATGATTGTCAGCTCTTTAGCTGAAGTCTAAGTGTTGTTATCTCTTTGAAGCCTGAAACAGTGCCTGCAGTAAACAAAGGAGAGGATTCTCAAGCTTTTCTTTAACTCTGTGTTGTTGCTTGCTTTTTTCTCTGCAGGAATGTATCAGCCCGTTCTGCTGGTTTGTTGTTGCATCCTGTTAAGGATGTTAAGGATCGGCCAGCAAAACCCCGAACCAAGAGGGTTCACTGCTGGGATGGCTCAGAGGGAGAGGCATCCCCCCAAGATAGGGGGAGTTCCCCGGAGACCTTGCCATTATTATTATAAGGTATGGATTTCCTGTGTTGGAGATTGGTTCACTGTTCCCCACCCCTTTATTCCATGTTTGTATCACCTCTAGAAATTTCTTTTTGATTATACCCCTCATTGGCTCTTGCCCCTTAGTCCCTCCTTTTCTGTACCCCCGCTGGCCCCCTTACCTTTACTCTGTCCCCTGACCCTCAGCCTACTGGCTCTGGTGCTCTGACCGCCCCTTCTCCCCCATATATCAACCTGTACCCTGCCCTCCGTCTTGCTCGTTGTCCCTAGTCCGTGCGCAATAAGCCTCGTTGCTAGAACCCATACGAGGAGCCCTTCCCGCCTCCTTTGCCGCCTGCTGTCACCCATTCTTCGTGTGTGTGTGCGCGTGTGCCCCGCTCCATAGGGAGTGTGTGCGGCTGCGCCTTCCTCCGGCCCTCCGTGCTGAGGCGGCTTCTCCTGGCTCGGAGCCTTGCGGAGGGCAGCGGCACTCAGCAGCGCCCCACGCCGCGGCGGTCTGTGACTCTCGTGTGCATGGTGTGCAGCTACAGATCAGTGATTTGGCAGTGGGAGGTGTCACGGCGAATGCAAGCACAGGACATTTAGATTGCTGTCAGCCTCAGACCTGTGCCACTTACCCAGGACTTGGTGAAACTGGAGTACTGACCCTCCCTGTATGTGCCCTGATACATGACAAGGACAGGCACTTTTTCAGGCCCATCAGACTTCCCAGCAGGGATAGTCAGCTCAAGCCTTTCTGGCCGTGCTGAGGCAGGTGATTGGAGAATTACGGTTTGGTAAAAATGTACCCTCATGCTAACATTTGCTGTAGCCTAATGCTTGTAGGACATCTGCCAGTGAAGCCATAGTGATTCTTCTGCATTAAGGCAAAGGTAACATCTTTTTTAAGGTTTTCAGCCTTTCCAGGAAGGGTGGTTACAGCATTTTATATCCCTCTTGGTATTCCAGTCTGCAGGAGCTGTAATGCTGGCTCTGACAAAACTGTTGTTACAAACTTGCTTTCCAAGTGTCTCAGCATAAGGGTGTTTGTTGTATCCTAGTGACAGCATCCAAGCAATATTTCCAACAGTTTTTCTGTTAATCTGAATTTAGTTCTGTGGCTGGAATTTGGTCCCCAACAATTGAAACTGAACTACTCAATATAGTTTTGCTAGTAACTGATGCATCTAGGTCAGCAAACTGACAGGCGTTGCTCATTTTACTGCTTGGCAAATATTGAACTAAAGTCTTCAGCACTGTAACATTGTTGACAGTTGCAGGATAAAAGCATTGTCCTCTTTTGTTACCATGAAGTGCATCTTCACGTCTGATTCTGGCATAACACACTTGGTAAACAACAAGGGATGTTGTGCTCTGGAGTCCCAAGTGTTTGCTCTGACAATATAAACTTACTGCCTGCTCTCTAAAACCAAACATCTGTCTCTGCCATGGTTACTTCAAACTGATATTGAAACAATCCACTCTCTTCCTGAAAACACTGGAGGGTGACAGCATGACTGCTGTTGAAGGAGCTCTTTTCTCTTTTTGAAAGCTGTCTGTACCACCCTCCTTTATTATGTTGCAGGTTGGTTGAGGACCCCAGACTAGGCTTCAAGAGTCTGAAAAATAATACTTGACAGAAAAAAAATCACTCTGGATTGGTACACTGGAAAGGAAATGCTATGTTGCAAGTCCAGTGTCAATTCTTTCTTTTCCAGGAGAGCATGGAAGAGACGAAAGAGTAATAAGCCAAAATGCAGCTGAAAAAATTCTGTCACCCACATCCCGTTACCTGAGCAGACCACTGCCCCTTTTCTCTTCCTTCTCCTCTCCAAAATTAAACCTCTCCATGACTCCTGTGAAGGTGCAGGGTCATTTGTGTCCCAGCACACAGAGTTTCAATCCATGGGCTCTCCCTTCTGCTTTGCCAGCATCTTGGGATCACTCGTTTGCTGCTGTGAGTAACCCCCCTGGATCAGACTGGAGCCATTCAGCTGTGTGCCATGCAGTGGGGACGTGCCCCAGAAGAATGGTTTTGTCACAATGATTTTATTTCCTGATACCTCTGGTTTTTTTCACAACAACTTTGTTTCATATTCAGGTCAAGGATGAAGATTAAAATAGATCTGCCCTTCCTTTGCTTCACATCTTCTCTTTCACCTACAGTTTGTTTTGCATGTGAAGTGCATGGAATCTTTATTTAGACCAGCTTGCAAGCTATAATGGTAACCTGTATCACACTGAATCTGTTTGAAAAGTGTGTAGCTGCACATCTGTAGTTACGAAATTATATATGAAATATTAGGCCAAACACTGACTGGAGGTGAATCTGCAAGAAAGAGCATTTGCAGCCAGTTGTATTCTGCTGCTCTAGACTGGTGCCCACCTGCTTTCAGGATTGGTCCCCTCCACACAAGTATTAGCAAATGAATCCACAGCTTTTTATATCCTTGATGGAGACACAGATAGCAACAGCATGTGCTGTTTGTTGCCTTTTTGGGTTGAGCTACTGATGCTTCCTTTTCCTTTGTGTCTCAGAAAGAAACCAACAGATTTGCCTTTGAGGTTAATGCAGTCACATGCTAAAAAGAAATCTAAGGCCCTAGAAAAAAGAAAGAGGCCAGCATGGATTTCACTACCAGGTGCTGAGATGGGACAAGTCCTGTGACCGATTTGCATTTCAGACTTGTTTTGGGTCACTAAGAGCTGAAGGGAATGAGAGATGAGATTGTGATTGTGTTCCCAGCAAAAAGGGAGAGGCAAAGCTGCACGCTTCAGGAAAATGCCATCGTAATTCTTCCTATATTAGTTCAGAGGTTCGTTGATCATGAGGCTAGAAGCTTTTGTGGTAGATGTCAAGTGACTGCTTTTGGGTATGATTCACTTATTGTCTATAAGGTTCCTTTTACCAAAAAAGCAGCGGGTGAAGCCTCTATTTCTCTTAAACAAAACTGTCTTGAACTTTCAGCGGGGAACAAGGCCTTCACTGTGCTGGCCTGGACTGAAATCCCAGCCAGGAGGGAGAAGTCAGACCTGTTTTTTGCTTTTGCAAAAGCAAGTACTTTTTTTTTTTTTTTCCCACAGCAATAGCTGTGAAGTAGACAAAGAAAGCAGCCGTCAGCCCTGTGAGAGAGATGAGCCTGACCATCCCATAAGGATGCAGTATTTTTTTGTCCACCTGCAAATGTGGATGGCAGAAGTGGCTACTGTTCTGGCTGAGCCAGCCAAAGCTGATTTCTCAGCTGCTACCCAGTTCTGGTGTCTGGGTTTTTCACAAATTTAAAGTTCATTTTTATACAATAAGCTCAGCTCATGTGGTTTTTGCTTTTAGATAACATACATCTATATGCACTTTATGTTAGGAATGAGGCTTGCAACTAACTTGCAGATCCTGGCTTCCCTTCTCAAGGAAGCAGTTCCCAGAAAGGCTCGGCCAGAGCCTGTGGGCTATTTGGGTGAAGGAACCAGAGGGGGAAATGACAGCCTGGTACTTCAGTAAAAACAGTAATGAGTTCATGTGGGAAGGGGAATGGCAGCCTTCTGATGAATAAGTTGGATTCTGTGGGAGGCAGCATCTTCCAGCTTCCCTCCCAGCAGGAGCTCATCAGGCCAAATACAGCTGGCAGCACCACCAGCTGAGGCTTTGGAGTTGGACTTATCACGTGGTAAAGAACGACCATTCCTGTACAGATGGACAGCTGGTTCTGTATTAAACAAAGGGGAGAACATTTTATATTGCCATTTAAAATACTTGTCTATTTATTTCACAAGTTTGGTTGTGGCCACCTTGAAAACTGCATATATGTATATGATGGCCTGGTAGTACCCCTATGGACTGGTGTCAGTTCATTAGTTCTGCTCCTTCAGAAACTGTTGATTTCAAATATAGTCTTCAAAATGATCCAAAACCGTGTCTTAACCCCAAAAAGGCAAATTTTTAGTTAAGAAGGTATTTGAGAACTAGACTGCTAATAAATCTGAAGTCCAGTTCCTAAGTAAAGAAGCTCCAGAGATTCTCAGCCTTTTCACTCTATATTCAACAGCAACAAAGAAATCAACTGGAACCAACCAATGAGTGGAAGAAATTTTATTGTGAAGAGTCACATGTTGATAATGGTTCTTTCAGCCAGTGATAATCAGAATTTATAATGCAAAAGTGCCAAGCAGCCTATAAGTAGCTTCCATCAACTCCACCTCAGAAAAAATGGAAATACTCCAGAAAAAGTGGAATATGGCATTAAGC
Organism: Mystacornis crossleyi; assembly: GCA_013400655.1. Classification (NCBI taxonomy): domain Eukaryota; kingdom Metazoa; phylum Chordata; class Aves; order Passeriformes; family Timaliidae; genus Mystacornis; species Mystacornis crossleyi. Next base: position 13,826 of record VYZQ01044764.1, read on the forward strand.
CATATTCAGAGTGTATTGTAAGCACTCGTCTTTTGGCTGCACTGGTTTTTACCTGCAAAGTTGATTTTAGGATGAAAATAATCCCTGAATAAGACCTAAAAATCCCCAAATAAGACCTTTTATCTCTCAAAATGTTCATTCATGTATGGTAGGGGAGTTTTTCCAGAATCTGTCTGGTTCATTGGGCCTGATAATTTTAAAATAAATGCTAATGTGTAAATTGCATTCTGATTTAAGGAAATACTCATTTGAACACAGGCTTCAATGGGACCTGAACTGAGTATTTCCTGGAGTTTACCAACACTTGGTCCTAAACATTATTAGAAACACTACTCAAACTCAGCAAACTACAACTCCTTTCCAACATTTAGGGAGAAAGAGGTTTGCACAGAACAGAGGAGCTGCCTCGGGCAGACAGACCTGCAGAGAGAAGAGAATGGGCATGGTATGCCACACTGCACACTCACATAGGGCTAGTCCATGCTCAACAAAGCCCTGGAAGAAACTATTGTGTTTTAATTGTGTGAACCCACGCGGCTGATGAGAAATATGAGGATGGCTTTTTTTGCCTGTTAGAATTCTAAAACTAGTGCCTTGCTACATACTTTTACTCTGGAAACGCCTCATGGTTGAAATATGCTGTGTCTGAAATCCCCTGTTTCCAAGTCCTTCTGGAAATAGCTTTCCTGTATGTAGGGCTTAAGTTGTAGTCAAGAGACAAAAGAATCACCTTGAAATCACATCAGGTTGGATGATAGAGAGCTGATAGGGTGTGCAAAGTCTAAGTCAAAACCTTTTGGGAGAACCATGGCACAAATTCCCAAGAGTTCGTGTATTTTGTTTTCTTTTCAGTAATTTTGCCAGTATTCCAGTTTTCAGGTCCCCCAGAATGTCATTCCTGTTAGTTATGTTTTGCATGGTCATCACTGGGACAGTGCTGTGAACTTTGCTTGCAATTACTCTAACGAGGAACAAGGGCAGAATTAATTCAGAAAAGAGTGTCTCAGTCAAACACCCCCATGCAAAACTGAGGGCTTCAGGTGATAATGAAGACAGCAGGGTTAAGTAGAGAGAGATAAAACGTTTGAAAAAAACATTTTCAAGATGACACATTTTCATTTCTAAAAAGCTGAAAACAGACGTGTTAGGTCTAAGATACAGAGGTAAGGTGAGTTTGCTTGGTCAAAAGAAGATTCTGAGGTATAATGCACACCAGTGATCATCTGCTCTCTTTCTGTCAACCAACATTAATCTTGGATTTTCAAGGTTGTTTGATATTGTTTGGGTGGGGGTCCACTGACTTAAATGAAGTTTTTCCTGCTATATATATTCCACTTACCCTGGAAATCAAAGGAGTTCAGCAATCCTTGACATGAAATATTTGAGCCAGACCCAGCTTTTGTGCTTTTCCATGCTTGATTTTTTTGTTTTTACAGGGTTATTTTCCAGTGCAAGGTAAATATCTCATAAAGAGAACTATTCCTACATCTGAGATTTTCTCCTTATTCTTATAAAAGATTTTCTTTGGGAATTTAGAGATGTCAGGGAGCAAATAAAAATCAATTACCTGCTTGTAAGGAGTTTTTTGTAAGGAGTTTTTTTGTAAGGAGTGTCAATTTGTACTCTTCGGTATTTCTGGGTGGTAAATCCAGAATGGGTCACTGTGATCACCTGCACCAAACTTCTGCTGGGCTAAAGGAGACTTGCAATGAAGAAGCATTGAGGGCTGATGTAACAATGCTCTGTGATGGATTTTGTCACCAGGTAAGTTTGTTAAGCTTATTACAGTCGTTGGTAAGTAGCACCACCTTACTTTGATTAAGTTGATCCTGTGGTCTCGAGCACTGAGATCTCATTCTGCCTTTTATCTGATGCATAAAGAATTGTCTTGAATTGGACGTGTTTTCAGAGAGTGCTAATTATGACTGGATGTTGAACTTGGAGGTTAGTTATTCTGTTCCCTACTAGCCTAAGCAAAGGTATTGAAACTGGGTTTCTGAGCAGACTCTCCCAGCTTCAGCCAGAATTCTTTTCAATGCTCAGTGTTCTGTGCCTGCAGAGATTGGTACCCTGCTTTGCTGACAGAAACTAAGAGTGGCTGAATGAGCCAAACATGAAAAACCAGCTCAGCAATCCTGCCTGCTGATCCTCTACTACCAGACCGAAGGCCCAAGGTCCTGGTCTGGATCTGGATCATGGTTTTACCTCAGTGTGGCCATATCTGGCTGGTTGCCATCCCTTGTGGGGGATGCAGCGAGCATTTCCAAAGACTGATGAGGTCTTCAGTGCAGTCAAAAAATCCTTTCTTAGAGCTAATGATTCCCCAAAGTCCCACCCTGGTCATCTGAGGGTGACTGGCAGTTCAGCCCCTTTCATCTTTGACTTTTTTAACCCAACTTGCAGGGTCTGGCAGAACTTTAGATCACTTTGCTTTTCATTTGGCATTAGCCCACTTGAAGTAGGAAAGTTTATGCCTGGAAACAGTTGGTCAAGATCTGAAAGTAGAAAATATTAATTCCAGGCATGGAGAGCTTTTAAAAGAGCAGGAATTTCATGGAAATAAAGCAGTCTAGTCTATTAAGCTCCTCTCATGGACTTTTATGAGGACAATTATTAATATTGTTGAAAATTATACTCATGAAACATGTTAATGGGAACTGTGCTGGCTGCTGCCAGAAAAACTGCAACCTTTACAGCTCATTTGGAGACAGAAATATTCAGCAAAATAGCCTACAGGGTGCAGAGGTTCGCGTGGTGCTGGCTTAGACTAACTTAACATATGCCCTCTGTAGCTCTGGTATTGTCCAAAACCTAATGCTGATAATAAAAGAGAGGAAAATTGGACCCCAAGTGGCAAGGATTGTAAGCCCTTGGAATTCTCCTAATCAGAGATATTCAGCTATTTTTAGTTCATAATGTTTAGTCAAATAGCAACAATGATTTTTCTTCTTTTTTTCAACTCAGCTGCACGGTGTGTTGGAGGGGGTCTCGATGGCCTGTGACCTTGCCTTTATCTGTCAGTCTGTCACCACTGGTCTTCAAAGTGAAGCTTAAAGGATCTGAAGCTTCTGTGTGGCCTTGATGTGATCTGCTTTCCTGGTAAAGTTTTTCATTAGCGGGTGCTTTTTTAAGCTGGTTGGAACTTGCTTTGCTTGCTCTGTGGGATGTTACTGGCTTGGGGGCTCTCCTGACCCCCACAACCAGGTTTAATAACCCCGCATGGCCTGTATTTGCAAGCATTGTGTGTATGGCGGATGCTGCTTCTGCACAGTGGATGCTGCTTCCTGCCCCATTGATCAGGCTCTTTATTTTCTCCTCCTGCCTCTGAAATCTCCATCAAAGACTCTCAAAAGAAGAAATATTTTTTGAAGTACAGTTGGTTAGATACAGTGACTGAGCAACAAGCCCATCCATCTGCACAGTGCTTACCCACCTGCTAAGGGTACTGCCTTTCCATCCAGCCCAGATCCTTACTCCTGCTCTGTCAGCCTACATTTCCTTTCCTCTGAATCTTAAGGAGAGAACTTAACAAAAGAGCAGCCTGGGTAGCCCAGTACTCTGTCTCCAGCTTTAGCCAGCAGCACATGCCTAGGGTAGAATGAAAAACAGGACAAGCATACATGATACTCCAGTGTGGTCTCCCAGCAACTTGTGGTTAGGAGTTTTTTGAGCCAGAGCTGTTGTCTATGTATTCAATATAGCTTAATAAAGGACAAAAAATATTCTGGAGACATGTGGTTCACTTACGTGATCCTTGCATTTGAGTGGCTTTTTGTGGACACCTGGAAGCAATTATTGATGATGCTAAAGGACCTGTCTCGGTCACCAAAGGAAAACTATTTATATATCCATGGCTGGAGCAAAGGTGTTGGGTGCCCCGGTGCAAAAAGAGCGGAAGGGCTGAGAGTGAAAAAACTTTGTCATAGCTGTGGCTGGCTCTGGGAGATACTGACCTTTCACTGCCGTGGCAGGGGGCGCTGGCTGGTTCCTCTCAGAGGAGCAGTGTGTTCTTGCAAAGATGCTTTCTCACTGCAGCACAGCCAGTCCTGTGTGTTTTGTCCATCAATAAACAGGTGGGACAGCAGGACTGATCAGCTGATGCCCCTGCTCAGCAGGTTCCCAAGACATTCAACTTCAGCTTCTTTGCTGAGCCTGTGTTTGGTCTCAGCCAGCTGGGGACCCATGGAGCACTTCTGGAGAAGTCCAGAGTGGTTACCGTGCGTTGGTGCGGGGAGATGCAGCCCCTACCTGTAAAAGACTAGGCTGGGCCCCCTTTATTGCAGAGCTGGCCATCGACGTGCAGCAGCTCTTTTCCCCCAGTTCCAGCAGAAGAGTCTGACAAACACTAAATCCAAGAGATGGGAAGAAGGATTCCTCCAAAATGTTTGGTTTGCTTTAGTGCAGTCTGTAAGGAGCAGGCCAGAGCAATTACCAGCATGCACAAGATGCCTGCTATGTTGCTTGGAGTGTTTTTCTTTACTACGTGTCAATACAAACCTAGAGCCATTTTTCAGAGTTTGCCAATGGCTATAATTGAAAAGGCATGAATTGCCCTCAAGAGATTCCCCACTGCTCTGCATTATTATCTGCTGGATGGCAGCTCTATAGGCCATGTATCATTTTTTTCAAATAACCAGTTAATTACTAAATAAAACAACCTAGCTTTCAAGCTGATTAGCCTAGATTAATGACCAGCAGCATGTTTCACTCTCTTCAACAATTTATCATGGAAAAGAACTATGCCTTTAATGATTTAGGTACCTGGTCTATTGAGGCTTGCTCCAATCTGTACAGCCTCCAATTTGATTTAATTGCTCTTCTTAGTTTGTGACCTGGAAAAAACCAAGTGACAGCTCCCATTAGTGAAACCCAGCTTGCAACTTGCTTGCAGTGTTACAAAGGCTCACTGGGTGCCTTTCTCTGCTGACTTCATTAAGAAGATATATAGAGGTCAAGTGTCACTTTGGCACAGAACAAGTACCACGCCGTTTATCAGCTGAAACAGGTTGAATCAACCTGTGTATTTTATTTAAGTTTATATTCATTCTTTTTTCCTCTTACTGTTTTTAAAAGATGTTTTTAGAAGCTCCTTGTTTTGTTTAAGCTAAGATTGAATTTACAGACTGGCCTTAAAGGCATTAATTGCAGTTCATTTATTGTTACTTTGGCATGAAAACTTTGGCATTGCACTCCTCTAAAGTTATTCAATAAAAGATCTTTTGTTATAAGGGCTTATTCAGGGCCCTTGAGTTTGCTTCCTAATTAATATTAGACTTCCTTGCAGTTGTGCTCTGGAGTACAAATGCTCACTTCCCAAGGATGTTGCTGCAAAGGCACATTGAATGTGTCTTTAAGTGCATCCTGAATTACTGACTTATTATTGGGCAAATCCCCGAAGTCTTCACTTAGCCAAACTCCCACTTAAGACAATGGACCCATGGGAGTTGTCTCGTCATTAACTGAGCTCCAGCAGTTGTCTGGCACTCAGTGAACTGAGTCATGGTCACTGCCCCTGAGAGTTTACCATCTACACTAGAGACAAAGGTTAACAAGACTGAGAAGAAAATGAGGCAACACGAGCTGGAGCTGGGCTCCCAGACCTGGCATTGCACTTCGGTCTCAAGGTGCTTCTGAAGGGCAGAGAAACCACTGCTAATGCCAGTGGTCACTGCTGTGCTGTGAAAGGCAGATTTTGGTGTGAGCTGTTGCTAGCCTGCTCTATCGTTGTTCTTTTCAGCAGAGAGACCAAAACAGATAAAGTCCTTTCTATGTCCTCTCTTTCTAAGGAGATTTGTGGCCCTCTTGGACAGGGAGCTGCTCTCTGCTGAAAGGGGGTTGCTTTGCACCACCCTGTTCCAGGATTTTCCAGTCTGAGGGAAAGTTACTGTCTGGCTGAGCTTCTCTAAGATTTTAAATCCCTGAGGTTAAATTGCCCGGTGGCAAGGTCAGAAAAAGACCATCACAAACACTTGGATAAATGTCTGTGTGGCACCAGCGAGTCCCTAACTGCAGCTCCCTGATCCTGGCTGTGAAAGTCACCGGGCAGTGACCTGGGGAAAGCTCTCCTGCAAGGAGTATAGGTGGCCACCATGTGAGTAACAGCGGGTCAAGTGGCAGGAGCACATCCTGCCCTTACCGAGGCTCACTCTGTGGTGCTGGTTACCAGGGCAAGGAGAGAAACCTAGAGAAAGAAGAGGCACTGATGGGCTGGTGAGGTGGAAAAGGGTTTGGAGAGAGCCGGAGCTGTGGTTTGTGCCTAAGGAAGCTACAGCAAGACGGGGAAGTGTTAAGTCTTTTCACAGATGAATTGTTACCTTGCTGGGAGGGGTAAGCAGGTTCACACGGCAGCCACAGAACCCTTTTGGGGTTTTTTCTATCAGGAGCAAAGTAGGCCTAAGAGGGGATGGCTGTGACTTCCTGACATATTCACAGGGATCTCAGACAAATCCAAAATTTTTGTTTCTTCGTCTCCACCGACAACTGTTACTGCTAATCCTTTTTGTAAGAAAGCAGCGTCTCAGGGAAAGGTTGACGGGGTTCACTGGTACCAGTGTGAGCATTATTATCAGTGTCCTGAACCTATGCTGAATGCACTGTAAAGATTCCTGCCAAGCCTGCTAGAAAGCTCTAAATGTCCAGAGACCCTTTGATCTACCCTCAGTATAAGCCTTATTACTGCCTGTGTGCCCTCAGTGCTGTCCTGCATGAACACCGAGCTCTCATATTACCATTCCTGGAAAGAGGACTTCTGCCTCTACAAAGAAATCCCTTGCAAAGAAATGCAAAATTCATTTCATTTCATATAGTCCTTGCTACTACTCTTGACAAAAAACACGGGACTAAGTACTAAGAACAGCAAGGGAAAACCAGGGTCTGTGTAGCAGAGTAACTCCCTGCAGACAGCCTTGGAGTCACTTTTGTGCCATGGATAGGTACATGCATATCTATCCTGTGTCTGGATTACTCTAAGTATGGAATTTAATATAGTTGAGCAATTCAGGGTTACTGGTTTTTTTGCCAAGGTTGTACAGGAAATATCAAACAAAAGTTTCCAAGTTTTTCACTGATCTTCATTCCTGTAGATAGACACCCATATGTTCTATGGTGTGACCCAGTATAGATCTGTTCCTGCCTGCAGAAAGTCCTTGTGGGTGCAGGAAACCCTTAAAGCACTCCCCATTCCACAGGATTGCACAGCAGGGCAGGGAACCCGGACAAGAAATGCTGGTGGCATTTGGAGAGCGTAACAGCTCGTGGCTGTGTCTGATCTGGGTCTGTCTTAATCACTTTGAAACGGTCACGAAGCTCCATCCCCTTCCTGACCCCTTTCCTTCACCCAACCCCCCCCTGCTGCTTGAGCCATTTGATCAGAGCATGAACCCAGCTGTGAGTGAATGTGGGCAGGTGTAAAGCCCTTTCCTAATCCCCTGGCCATGCACCTGGGTTCCTGTGCTACACTTTGAACACGTGCCTCAGATCTTAATTTCGGGACATAAGAACTGCTTCTCCTCTGAGCAAGCCACTGTCTTATGCATGCTTTTTGGATTTTCCTAAAGCACCCTAAAAATCTCCTAATCCTCCCTTTCTGCCTCATATTTCCTGCTGGTTGCACTTTTGAGCCCTTGTGCATGTTTTTGTCACAAGAGAAGGTGGGTGTTTGCTTCTGCAGTGAACGTAGCTGTTGCCAGCTGACAGAAGAACTGTGGGACAGAGCCGGTGCTGGTCCCAGCTGCTGGTGTCTGCACCATTTGGGCGTGAGGACTGACACAAGGGATGCATGGGGGCAACGAGTCACCTCTGTTGGCTGCAAGCATCTATCAGTGCCGATAGATCTCTCAAGGGAGAAGGACAAGGGGAGATCTCTCCCATTTCAAACCCTCTCCTTTTACTAATGGGGACAGGTCACAGCTATGGGAATAAGGCATGAGGCATTGATTCATTGAGCTTTTTCTTGTAATGCTGTAGATCTTCATTAATGTTCCCGGTTGTGCTTTCTGCTGTTCCCAGTGGGGCCACTTAATGACATAAAGACCTTAACAAGGAGAATCGGTGGTCACAGCTGAGGAGAAGGTTTGGTTTACTGCTGCCAAGGGTTGTGCTGTTTATCACATGCAGCATCAGCCTCTAAATAGTTCTTACCTTTGGGACTTGGAGAATCACTTTGCAGAGAAGGTTATCCAGTAAATCTGGCAGGGCAGAAACAAGAGACCAAGAAGGGAGCCTCTCTTATGACAGTACTGGTCTCTAAAAGCTTTTGGCAGGTATCTGGAGAGGGCTGTTCCCTGTTATAAACTGTGATTGTGTAATGGCCATGGCTATGAGGTCTTACAAGCCATGCAGTGGGGCTTTCTATTGCTGTGTTTTCCTACCTATTCCACTATCTCTCCTTGGAGAATCACAGAGCTCCAGGCAAGAAGCTTCACAGAATCACAGAATCTGCTGNTGATGCTGTGCTCTTTTCTACGTGTTGAAGTCATTCCACAGTACACATTATTGGCAAGCATACTTGAAATGTAACTGTGCAAATGTGTCTTAGAAGTAGACTTCCCTTTATTTATCTCAACTACCTTAGCTCCCGCCTTCCCAGCACTTAATGCATGTTAAGCATTAATCTTTCCAGTGGTATTTCAGCTGGACAAGTTTACTTTGCAGCTGGAGTTTGGACAGGCAGATGAGCCTCAAGTAAGTCATGAGAGTTCCAGATCTAGAAGTCTTTACTTCAGTGGGAGAAAGTGAAGCCATAGCTCAGCTATGCACTTCAGGGTCTTTCCTCCAGCTGTCCGCCCAAAGCCCCCACTAGCCGAGCTTGTTGAGCCTTTCCCATTACTCCAGATACCTTCACTAAGATATTAGTGTGCAGGAGGACAAATCTGCAGCCAGGGTAGCCATGGGGTGCTGAGCATTTGTTAAACTCAGCTACAAGCTCGGTTTTCGTCTTGGTGTGAACTGATGCTCAGCATTTAGTTCAGAGCAGGTCATCTAAGGCTTCCCTGCAGCATAATTATGGGGCTATTTCAAACTTTCTCATTTGGTTTTAATGCAGATCAACACTGTAAATTGTCAAGAATCATGAAGTAAGAGTGTCTGCAATGCTGCCAGATCACCTGCCTTTCAAAACTGCTTGTTGCATATCAAATTTAGAAATTTATCACCTGAGACCAAACTTCCAAGCATTTGGCATGCTTTCCAGCATGGACAGCAGTACCAGAGGCTAAGGACTAGATCATGCCACTAGCATAAAAAACATGCAGATGGAGCTGCTGCTGGCTCTGCAGTGGATAACCCTGCTGGGGCTGATTTTCCCCAAATGACACTGTTTCTCGTGCTTGTTACCATTAGTCACCCAGTTTCTGCTCTCAGGCTCTCATCTGTGCGCGTACAAGCTGGGGCATTGCACTCATCCAGTTTGGGGCATAACTAAATTCTCATTCACTTCTACCCTACATAGAGCAGACTTGCCTCTGTGATTTAAAGGATCTTTGGCTAGATTGGCTTTAATATCCTCTGCAAGATCAAGCTCTCATTTCAGTGAGTCCCATTTTCCTCCACTAGTTCATTCTCTCTAACAGCTTCATTTGCTTTCTCGCCTTTCTTTTGTGCACAATTTAAAGGCACTTTACTTATTTCAAGAACTTTTATAAATGGGAAATTGGTGATTATTAATTTGATGAAAACTGGAATTCTGACCTACGCTTTTCATCCCAGTTTTCAGGTGTGACATCAGATAACTTTTTGTACCTTGGGATTTGCTATGACTTTAATTGCACCAGAAAAGCTCTCCCCGCAGCAGTGGGCTGGTAATTTACATTGTTGACAGATGTGTGTGTTGCAGCACTTCACATCCTCTCTCTGCTGCATCCTTTCTCTGCTGGCCATCCTCTGGTTGCTCTTCTTCCACTCAGGTTGTAGTGCTCTTGATGCTTAAATAAGTTTTATTGCAAGAAACAAAAGTAAATTAAAGGGAAGTTGTTTTTAAAATCAAGACTAACACCTAGACTTGGTGGTGTGCCTAAAACAGGGATTCCCTTTGCTGGGGAAACCATAACTTTTCCGGGTTGGTGTTGCTATAGAGATGGTGTCCGATCTCTCTCTGTTAATATTGCCCCTTTGGAAGGGCCCTGAATAGGCGCTGAGGTAGGTAAATTTATGCGGTGACACCGAGCGGGTGATTTTATTCTGACAAATTCCTGCAACGTTTGTTTCCAGGCTTGTCTGAGGGCTGGGACGCAGTGTTGGGCTTTTTGTCCCACGTGCTGCCCTCACGGGGACGGAGTTAATGGAAGCCTTGTTCAGAGCCGCTGGGGCAGAAATTTTTTTGCTGAGAGAGACAAAAGCTGAACGGGCCACCTCAGAGGTTGCTTTGGGAAGGCTGTCTCTTGTGGGCTCTCAAAGGAAACAGGAGATAACGCTTGGCCCACGAGTCTCATGGAGTATTTTCAAGCACCCTCCTCTCTGCCCCGCTGCCTTATGCTTGCACATCTGCCTCCTGCAGCATCTTTTCTAGGGTGGCAGGGAGGGGGCTTCTCCAGAAAACACTAATTAGAGTTGTTTTTTCACAGCCTGGCAAGAGAATAATTACCAGCATTATGAGACATGGCCCAGAGATGCTGTTGGAGTGGGATGGCTGTGATGGGGTCACAGCAGAAAGCAGCAACAGGAAAGGGAACAGTACCTGACTGTGGACCTGTGCAGGCTGCTCCCAGCACAACAGGGCTGTTTGGGTCCCCATCTCTGCTCAGTTGTGATTGTACCAGCAAATACAACAGGGAGTTGAGCAGGGACTGAAAAAACACCATCTAGGCTGCCAGCACCAAAGCTGTGTGTCAGCAGCTCTCTGCGGTTTCTTGAGGATCAGGGTAATTGAGTGTTTTCTGAGTACTTGTTTGTGCTCGGGAGGGCTGCAGCTCCTGGAGTCACTTGGTTATAGCAGACCATCAGCTGCACTATGTGGAAATAATTTCATGGTTCCATGAAACATTGCACACCATGAAAGTTCTGAGGTGCCCACTGAAGGTAGGCTGGGATCACTTCATGCAGAGACAGGATCTCCACCAAGCTCTTTCTAACCAGACCAAGCTCAAGACCCAGCTTCAGCATCACATCACCCTGGGGCTGGGAGCACAGTAATAGCAAGGGGCACTAGGGCATCTGAATAATCCTCAATGATAGTGGCAGGTTGTTCTGATGCAGAAGACCTCTCAGACAGAACTGGGTAAAGCACTTAAATCTGAAGTCAGGCTGGTAGTGCTCCATGGCTCCTGCTCTGCTCTCTGGGGATAGCAACATTTCAGAAAAAGGGAAATGCATTCAGCATAAATTTATCAAAGGGCACAGGGTCTTCAGAACTAAGCAATGCTTTATCATTAAATTATGGCCTTTCGATTCTACCAATTTATAAGGGAGGAAATAATTTCTAATTAATAAATTATTGAATTCAGTCTGTTTCTGCTATTTAAGTGTCCTAGTTTTTCAGATGTACTTTGTAATTTTTTGGCATTATTCGATGGCCTGCCTGGAAGGGACAGTGTTTTGTGGGGAGTGCAATGTGAAATAACTGTTTTATCTAAGTTTTCCTCTTTAGCCGTACAATTGATCATATCACTATTCCTCTTACTGGAACCGAGTGTCTCTTATACTACAAATAACCAGATCAATCCAATTGGATGCTGGCATTTTAAATGCAGCATATTTGAGTACTACATCAGTTGCGGTATTGATGCAGAGATTATTAATCAAAGGCAGCCCATGGGCTCTGATCAATAGAAGGCTTCAGGCTGCTTGGGTTTTTTAAGAGGTGGTGAGTTGTTTTGGGTTTTTAGGTTGGTTTTGTTTTGTTTTCTGAGAGTAATTTTTTTTTTGCTCCATCCTTTTCTCCCATCTAAAGCTACCACTTCAGAGCTGCTTTTTTACAGAGAGAGGTACTAATTCTTCGGAAAGATGAGCACAAAACAGATTGCATTCACACAGAAAATCAGGGTTAACTCTATAGGACAGTGAGGATGCTTAGATGTTGGCTGGAGAGTACAAGATGCTTTCAGGCATGTCAGGTAGACCAACGCTATGGAAGCATAAAGCAGGGCTCTCATTAGGATGTCTGTTGTGTGGAGCAAGCAAGACCCTTCCTTATTGTTGATATAAATTTCATAGGAGCAAGCTGGAAAACAGTAAAGGGGAATGTCTGCCTATATATTTGCAGTGGGTGCTGATGCAGAGCAGGGAACAAAGCCATCTCAAGTGTCAGCTAAGCTGTCCCTTGGCCTGCACGTCCCACGGGCCAGCCGGCACTTTGGCAAGCACTTGTGTCTGAGATGTGCTGTGTATTCACGTGAGCTGTGCCACTGAGCTCGCGGAGGTGTCTCACGTGCAGAGGCTTTTGCAGAACAGAGACTCTAATCCCAGGAATTTTGTCCTTTGTACCGAGGACTTTCCCCATGTTATGTGTCTGATGTAATGGCCAAGCAGAGTTTCTGCTATATTGAGCCCGGCCGCGAGTTGAGAGGACTGTTGTTTACTTGCTCCTTTTGTTTTAATGAAGAGCTTCATTCTCTCCAAACACACGTGGACACCTGCCCTCCTGGGACTGGTGGCCCCCAGAGGACTGCAGGGCCCTGATTCTGCTTGCACAGTGTAGGACGCCGTTGTAATGCAAACCGAGCAGGGTTACAGCTCCAACCCCGGATCATTTACAACCGTATAGCCAAGCAAGAAACCACTCTCAGCAGCACACAGCAGCATTTTCAGCTCCTGTAAATAATCCCCAAAGCCACACAGCTCTCTTAGGAAGAAAGTCTGGCTGGATGGTTTGGGAATACTGTGCTTTAGGGATGATACACACCATTCTACAGCCTCAAGGGTTTTTTTTTTTTAAAAAAAAAAAACACTTCTAATATAACATTGCCATTTAAGAGAAATCAGAACTGAAAAGCAGCTGTCAAACTTTAATTTCCTTGCTAATGAATGACCATGAATCCATTCTTTAATGATTCTTGACCCTAGAAACAAAATGTATTAGCACTCTCAGATTTTGCACAGTAGTGCTAAATGGGGCATGTAATGTACTAATTTAGTGCCTCTTTAGCATAATCACAACCTACATGCACAGCTACATTTTTCTTGGCAGGCACCTTTCACAAGACCTGCAAAGAACTTATGTAGGATGTTTCACCCTATTATTCATTTCACTGATGCCTGAGAATCAATATATATGTTTTTTTTCCCCCTGTCCTGTCTTTCTCCACAAAAACGTATTAAATCATCCATTGATCTTCATGGGGTAATTAAAATGCCAAGAAATCTGTGCTTTTCTCTACCTGCAATGAGGCAAGATACCTGGTTTTACTATGTGTAACTTGTGAATCTAAAAGCCCAGAAAAATGCTGAGTTTGGATATAAATCCTACTTTCCTGGAGAAATTCAGGGTCAAACTGAATAATGACCAAAGGCTATATTTTAAAAATAAAACAATAAATAAAACTGTTTTTAAAAATAAATTAAAAAGTAAAATTTTCAAGATAATCATCCTAAAAATGTAATTTTAGCAATAGCTTAGCCTGGCTGTCCTACTCAGAAAGAAAGCAGCCTGAGAAGTGAAGTGAAAAGCACTCAGCTTGATGTGACTACCAGCTTCCTTTTTTTTTGCTTCCCTTTGGTCACTGTTTGGTTTATGGCCACTCTCACAGTAAATACATATTTTCTTCTGTCTCAGTAGAACCTGTGTTTCAGTTTGTGCCATTGCCAGTTGTCCTTCCCCTGGGCATTACTGAGAAGAACCTGGCTTTGGTGTCTTTACACCCTCACTGCAGGTATTTATACACATTGATAAATCTCTTTTTCAGGCTGAACA
>VYZQ01044784.1:9643-21792 GCA_013400655.1 Mystacornis crossleyi
TTTCTTGTGAGGTGAGAAAAAACTTCCTTTTCTTTTTGTTTTTTTTTTTTTTTTTTTTTTTTTTTTTTTTTTTTTTTTTGGTTTTATGAAAAGCTTTTACTGTTGCATTATGTGAAGCTTGGATGTAGTTAAGAACAAGGATGTCCTCTCAGTTTATGATACTTTTTTACTTCCTTAGCTATCAAAACAGTCACCTAACTGTGTCTTCTTACAGGAACTAGTTAGTTGAGAATCAATCATAAGTGTAAAAAAAAAAATTAAAAATTACCAATAATTTTTACTAACTTGGATGTACATTTTAAAGATCCAAGAACTGAAGTTCCACTGATATATTTGCAAAGAGAATGCTGTTATTTTCAGGAAAGCTGTATAGTGCTAGCTGAAATTTAATGGTTTCATTTAGTACTGCCATAAAATTAATAAATTACTCAAGTTTCTTGTGTTGCAAGAAGTATCACTGATGTGTGAATTTTAGACTCAGTGAAATTACTATGATCTCCGGAAAAGTAAATCAAAGATGTATACTTCTATCAAAAATACATTAATCTAGTATATACTGGCATAGTATTTCAGACGTTCATGAGGTCTGCCTCTTCATTAACACAGACGTCATCAGAAACAAGACATTTTTTTAACGGCACATTTCCTCAAAAACATTGGAAGGTGACTTGTGGAAGTAAGCAATTGAAAACCTTATTCTGTTTTATTTCAACAGTTAATTTTCAACCAAAAGACAAAAGAAATGCAAATGTAAAAAACCACCCCAGGAGTCTTGCAGATACATGTAATCACTACCTAAATACTTTTGCTAGGAATTTGTGATTCTTGTCATGATCAAATAGTTAAGTGCTTTTGCATACTGAAGTTACTTTTTAAATAGTGCTAATTTGTCAACTTCTGATTTTGTCCTGAAACTTTCCCTTTATCTCTACATCTGTGTCAATCATGCTAAGACACAAGACTGCCTTTTTCTAGTGCAAGGAGCTGGTAGAGCTTCAAGAAATAATTTGAACTTGAGAGTGTAGACAGGAATAGTAGCAAATCAGTTAATTAAATGTTTCAGGAATTTTTGCAGAGCAATGAGTTACGTTGACATTCAGACATGATTTCTGGAGTCTGCTGTCAAGCCAAGTAGATTTACATTACAGTGGGGAAAAAAAATGAATAAAACAAACAGCTGCATAATGATGATAAATCTCATGGAGGCGGGAGTAGGTAGCAAGTTTCCACACTTTGGGGGACTTTTGAGAGAGGGAATGAAAAGGCAAGCAACTCAGTGGTATGTATCCTCTGTTATCATACAGGCGAGCAGAAAATGGAAGTATCTGGCAAAGTCCTCAATGTGTATTAAGTCAAGCCTAGCATAATGACATGAAAGACTGTTTTTTCTGTTGTTTACAGGGTTGTTAAACATTGGAATGGTTGAATCACCATCCCTGGAGGTATTAGAGGAAAAACTGTACGTGGCACTCAGTGTCACGGTCTGATTTATAAGGTGGTGGTTAGTCAGAGGTTGGACTCTATATAATCTCTTTTACAACCTCAGTGATCCTGTGATCCTGTGATTTTTATATTGACAAAGTGCTTTAAATCAACATTTAAACCAACAAGTGTTATTTTGCTGTTAATATCATATTTAGTCTTGTCAATTGCAGCTTTAAACTACTGCAATTTTTGTGTAAACTGTCTTTGTATTGAAAGTTTCCTGTTGGAAATGCACTGGTAAACCTTTTCTTTCAGCCTGAGAACAAATTCGTAGTTTGTGGATAAATACGAGTGTAGATTCTAATGTTGTATTAGGGACTGAGGTGTGAAATAATATTCTAGCTGGCAACTGTAAATTGATTTATCCATTATTTTGTTTAGATTTTGTTGTTTTGGTTTTTTTTTTTTAATATCTCCATGCAAAATTGAAGAGTCTTTGTAAGTCATTGGGTTTAGAGCACCACAACTTTGGAAGGATATGAAGGCACTGGGACGTACCCAGAGGAGGGCAGCAGAGCTGGTGGAAGAGCTGGAAGAGCTGCCCTGTGAGGAGCTCCTGAGGACTCTGGGTTCGTCCAGTTGGGAGAAAAGGAGGCTGAGGGGTGATCTCACTGCTCTCTGCAGCTTCCTGGGGAGAGTGTTTCAGAGGCAATTGGATAATGCTCTTAACAACGTTTTCTTTGGTCGATGCAGAAGTGGTCAGGCAGTTGGACTAGGTGATCATTATAGGCCCTTTCCAATGCAAAATATTCTGTTCTATTCATAAATAAATAGATGTGTGGTAATTACATTTCAGGGGGCTTTCTGTTGGCTATTCACAGCTAAATCTGTGAATACCTGTAAAAGTTTGCTAGGACTCTCTGAAGTGTGTTCAGTTCAGTGTGTTAACCATGTTACACTCTTCCTCAGCGTAATAAACTGAGTATGTTAAAACAATCTTTCATTATAACACTCTTCTTCCTACATCACTTTTGTCGGCTGCTTTGACATTTAGCTTGGTGTTTTAGTTAGGCTGGTTTACTAAAGTTTTTAAGAATGTTTAAGAAGACTAATTTACTGTAAATTTGCTTTTATTGCTGCAATATAACAATATTTTAAAATAGTTTATTGTGGTGATATACTTCTGTACAGGAAAATCAGGATGGTTTTAATTTATCCTTCAATTGTATGCTAGGATGGTACTGTCTCTTGCAGAAGAAATTTCTCATATAAAGCTATAAACTGGTAGTCTAATACATGTGGATATTTTTAATGTAATTATCAGTAAAATATTCCTTTGATTTGTTGAAAAGTAAATGAGAATTGAGAAAGAATAATTGGCTATGTGATCTCAATTCTCTGAGCAGACGCTTCTATTAAAAAAAAAAACAACCCAGACTGAAATGAGAAGAGGTCAGAAAAAAATTTGATTATAAACGCAGGTTATTCATCACATTTGTTTTCAGTCTTTATGAAACTATTGCATAACAGTAATTTACTGTCAATATATATATTTTTTTTTATATTAAGCTTTTTCCATTCCTCTAAAGAAAGTATATTTTAATTTTATACATTAGGCCTTTGTATTAACTGCCTTGGCAAAATGCATTTTCCCCCTTTAAGATAGATTAGACCCCACTTGTCTATCTGTACAGAAACTTGTATCAAAGGCAATGAGTCTTCTAGATGCTATGCATTTGTAAAAGAAAAAAAAGAATGTCCTAGAACTTTTCCTCTGCAGTGTTACAGTTTTATTTCTTGTTTTGCAGATTAAAAACAGTAGCTCTGCATCTACCTAAGATGAATGGTTGGGGTTTTTTATCCCTAAGATAAAGTATAATTTATACTTTCTGGGTCAATAGTCAGACTTTATTTAATTATAAAGTTTTTTTAAATTAAACTTGAAAATTATTTTTAGTAGTAAAAGTTTCTGCATTTATATAACTTCCTTGAAAAAATAAAATTGCATTCCATGACAGCCTAATCCTGTATCCTATAAGCACACTGGCACTGTTAGAATGGCAGTGGCTCTGCAGAACTTAACTGGTAAATCAGAGTGGAATTACTAGTATAATATTTGTCTGGAGTACAGTCTTCACATAGTGTGGAAGATTTCACAAAATCTTAAAACATGCATACATGACAAAAGCTGGTAGGAGCAGGAATATTACATGTTACAGTAAGTAGTAAGCAGATAGACTTAATTTTTTCAGTTATAGTTAGAGGTTCTGGGAAGAAAGATGCATGTACTCTCTCATGCAAGGTATTATGAAGAGGTTGAAGAATTTTTTTGTAAGACTGCAAAGTCTGAAAATGTGGTTAAAATTTCTTTTTCCTTTGCATCTCATTGGTTGTTGGGGGTTGAGAAAGTTTTCTTTTTGTATGTGTATGTGTTCTTTTCTTCTCCTCTCAAAGGAATTTTTTCCCATGTTAAGAGGCGATTGCTGGGGTACTTAAGAGAAACAAAGGACCTAGCCAGCCACAAGGGAGGGGCCCAATTGTCCTTTTTTTTGGTCTTGGTGGCGTCTTCTCAGGTGGGGGAGCAGAGCCATCTCGAGATTTAGAACTGGAAAAAAAGAGGTGGGGAAAAGGGCTTGGGATTCATTGCTCTCCTGGCGTTTGGAGGGAGCGGAGACTTGCAGCCGCCGCGGAGAGAGTTCATCNGCACAATTATTTGCATCCATGTATTCTGTGATCAAACTTTCTACTATACAAAGCATAGAAAAACTAGAAAAGCCAAATAATTTCCATATATTTTTACATTTAGGAAATAAAACATGTAAATTTTGTAAAAAGAAACTCCTTGAAAGTTAAGTTCCTCAAGCTATCCACGGCATGTAAAGTTCAGCCTTTTAAGAACAGTCTTTACGTAGCTTTTTGTGGCAAGTGAGAAGGAGCCAGTTCTCTCAGAGACTGTTCTCTGAAGAGACTAAGAGGCCAGTTCTCTTAAGAGGCCTCATTTCATATTTTCTTTTTCCTAGGTTGGCTGAAGACTTTTGATGATTACTTCCGAGATCAGACACAGCACATTCTAAGTAACATGGTTATGAAACTGCAAGAAGACAACCGAAGGAAATTTATATGGTCTGAGATTTCTTACTTTTCAAAATGGTGGGACGGAATAGATAGCCAAAAAAAAGATGCTGTTAAAAGGTTTGAATACTGAACTTTTCTTCCATGTATCTTGTTTTGAGACTTTCTGTATTTGACTACACTGTAAACTTGAGATTTCACTTGTGATGTACAGTTGCTAGAGTAATCGACTGCTTCAGTTCTGACTTTTTGGGCTTGGTTTGGTTTTCTCCCAGTTGAAGAATAGAAATCTGCTCAGAGAAGTGGAAACAAATTACTGAGTTGCCTAAAAATTAGACTAGAAGTTTCCATGTACAACCATGAACATGTCATTCAAATTGTAACGGAGTAGTGATTATAACCTTTATTTGAAGTCACACTGAGGTATTTGCAACAAAATAAATATAATCTTTCCTACTAGCTATTTATATATGATATTTTTTCCTTGTTATAACACATATGAAGATTTTGTGAGATTTTTATATGAATAAAAATTTGTAAGGATTTTTTGTGTTTAAATACAAAGAGCTTTTTTAAACATGCAGCTGCTTTAATGGTAAAGTAGTATGTACTCTACACCCTTGCTCTTCTTAGTAATTTTTAAAATCACAAGTCAAAATGGAATATAGAAGTAAAAGTTTTGCCTAGACATCGAGACAAGGAAGCAGGCTGCTTGGATAAACTTGATGTAAGGATCTTGTTTGGAGTTTTCAAAAAGTGGGGATTTTTTTTTCTTACTTTTACTCGGCTTTAAGACAGGATCTGACAGTTCTTAGCTCATCCTTGTGATGGCCTCCTTCTTATGCCCTTCTTCAAGATGCAAGTGTTTCAGTATGTATTAAGTCTGTGAGATCTTCACAGCTGCAAAGGTTAGGTAAAGGTGGAAATCTTGGGATTTGGTAGAAAATCTGCTTACTTAAAAATTTATGTGCAGTGGGAGAGAATTATAGCACAGCTATGCCGTTTTTTAACATTAAAAATATCCCTTGGAACACAGTGAACTAGAGTCACTAGGGAACTCTGTCCTCTCTTTGGAGGAGTCATGTATTTGTTAAGCTGCTATAACTTGGTGAAGCTGCACTTGAGATTATTTTTGTTGTATGCTTTTCATTACTCTTAAAGGGTATCGTCCGTGATGGGACTTAAGTTTTGATGAGTTCACTGTGTTTTTTTCTTGAATTCATTAAACATTTCTATGCTGGTGTACAACATAAATGCTGGAACTGTAGGGACAACCTGATGCTGGGAGTGTGATCTTCATGTTCACTGACAACAGAGAGACTGGGTCATCCTGTGACCTGTTTCAAGAAGGCACTTTAATGAGTGAGATATTCTGAAGCCTTTATAGATACAATAAACTTCGAAGATCTATCAGCTCTCTAAAACTCTAAAAATAATGTTAGATCAAAGATGGGCAGATACTAGAAGTGCTTGAAATGTGCAGTGTCTAGGCATCTTGCTCAGTTGGCCTTCAGTGCTATGGCCCATGTGTTTTTATTTGTGTAATCTATGCAGGAAACAGCCTTCTTCCTGATTTAAAAAAAAATCCAATATGGCACTTGCAGTACAGCTAGTTTTCATTGCTCAAGGGCATTAAAAACTTCACCATTCAACGCTTCTTTTTTTCCCTGTTTGATTAAAGAAATAAAGTCCAGTGATGGAAGAGCACAAACAATTTAGATTTTGGCATCAAATTGCTGTAAAATGCCTGTTGAGTATACAGAAATTGATTTTAAGAATGTGTTTTTCTATGGAAGATTCTGAATATGATTTATGTATTTTTCAGGTTAATAAAAGATGGACAGTTTGAAATTGTAACAGGAGGATGGGTCATGCCTGATGAAGCTTCTGCTCATTATTTTGCTTTAATTGACCAACTGATAGAAGGACACCAGTGGCTAGAAAAGAACCTCGGTATGTACACTGATTTAAGATTTAACTGTGTTAATACAAGAAGACAATAAGAAAATACCTTTTTTAAAAAATTTCTGAGATGCTTAGAAGACTCTCTTTACTTTCCTGAAACATTAAATCAGACCACTTAAAGGAAGCTATAGGATCAAGTCTAGTATTTGCCATTTCTCTTTGCAAATAGAAGAACTATTTTATGTCATAGCATTTTGTCTTGATCATTGTAAGACATGCATATTATATTGGCATAACCAAATATTGACACCAGATCATGCTGAATTTTTGATCCTGTGTCTGGTATCACAAATAGTCTTCAATTGCCTTGTCTGTCTTTTGAAAATCATGACAAAATTCCTAAAATTACTTAAAAGTTGATACTTCTTTCATGTGCTTGGATCTAATCTGTGGGTTCTTAGCTTCTCTTTTGTAAGGCTTAAAAAAAAAATGAAATGTAGCTGTAGCAGCAGTAGTAGTAGTAGTAGTTAGTAGTAGTTATAAAGCCTAAACCCAAAGTAATATTAGAACTGGGAATTACTGTCTGCAGTTACATTGGCTGAACTGTTTTGCTGGCTTTGGGATGTTCTTTTGTTTAGTTCCACAAGAAGAGAGAAACCTTTTTATATAGAAAATATTTGTAAAGTGATCTTAATAATAAATTAAGATTATTTCATCCAGTTAACTGAAATTCTTTTGGGAAGCTGTTTCACTGTTTTTCTTAGATTGCAATTTCCATAAACACAGCTTGACATAATTGGAGGGAGAAGGGAAGACTTAATAAAAGGGTAATGCATTCCTTACTGTGTTTTTTTTTGGAAAGACAGTAAAAAGTGCCAAAGGAACCATGTTGATGAATTAAACAAGACTTAGATGTCGTTTCTTTATTTGCTAGCATGAAGTTCAGTGAAAAGAGAGTATTAATCAACATGATTCTATTGATCAATGAACAAGTAAATCAAAAGAAAATTTAGTTCTGAAGCCAAAAAAGATTAACATTATTTAAATAACAGTGAAATATCAACAAGCTATCGCATTAATCTGTCCACATCCATTCATTTTCTTTCAACTTTCTTTTCTAATTGTGACATATGTAAACTAGTTTAGGGGAAAGAAGATGTCTATTTAATTAATGATTCCAGATAAGGGTGTTTGATGCAAAATTGAAGCAGTGTAGCAACACTGAGTTCTATTTTTACCTTGTAGCAACAAGGAGTACTATTTTAAAGTTTTTTATTTTGTTAAAATGCCTTACTTATAAGACATTCGGGGGTTTTTGTTTGTTTAATGGTTTAATTCTAATTTATTAATTCCAGAGTTCTGCAGGAGGTTTAATACTTAACTGGGTATATAATCTTGGAAATGTTATCTTTAGTGCTCTGATTTGAATTATTGGAATAACTTTCTTTGAATGAAAAATAAAACTTTCTTCCCTTTTTACTTTTTTTCTTTTGTCAACAGGAGTAAAACCAAAGTCTGGATGGGCAGTTGATCCATTTGGGCATTCACCAACAATGGCCTACCTTCTGAAGCGCACAGGATTTTCCAATATGCTTATACAGAGAGTTCATTATTCAGTTAAAAAATATTTTGCAACTCAAAAGACACTAGAATTTTTTTGGAGACAGAACTGGGGTATGTGTTCTTCTTTTATGTAAGTTTATTTTAATATACACAGGTAAAATACGAAGAGAACTGGAATAAGTACTATGGAAATATTTACAAAGGAGATTTAGCAGTGTTAGTCTAGACATGAAAACTTTAAATTGCAATTCTGTTAAAAAAAGCCTTTCATCTAGCTTAAATTTAGGAGATTGTTTATCTTTTTTTTTTCCTCTTTGAATAACAGAAGGGGAAATGAGTATATCTGTGTGTTGGGAAAGGCACTAAATGTAAAAATATTATTGCCGTTGTTCCTCTGATCTTTCTTTCTTTTCACTTTCATTTTTGCTTTTACCTTCCCTTGTTTTTTCCATTTTCCCATATTCTTTGCAAGAATACGTAAGAAAAGTAAAGGGGTGAAAAATTCTCTTACTTGTTTTTTACTTTTTTTCTTCCTCCTACTCCTTTATTTTCTGCTATGTGGAAATAAAGTGTAGGAGAAGGAACATTTCAACTAATTCAAATATTGTGCTAATGAGGCAGTTACAGCAGGGTGATTGGCTTTTGGTTTGGTTTTTTTCTTTGTTTTGTTTTGATGTTTGTTTTTTTAAATTGCTGTTTTAATCCACTCAACGTATAAAAGATGTGTTTTATTACCTCAAAAATTCTGAAAATCATGAGTTTTATCTGGGTAAAATGCATCTAACATTTGTCCCTGTCTTTCCCAATCAGATACTGCTTGACTAGAACATTCCAATCTTGTTTGTAGCTCTTTTTTTACCCTCTTTAAACATATAAGGTACATACAAAGGTAGATTCAAGCTATGGATACTCAAAATAAGAAATTGTCTTATTTTGTGGTATTTTTCTAGTGCAATTCTTGGACTGAGAACATGGAAGTGATTTACTTTTGGCAAATTTGAGAGGGCTTATTTTAAAGTTTTACTCTTTTTAATTCCAGATTTGGGATCCAGTACAGATATTCTTTGTCATATGATGCCTTTCTATAGCTATGATGTTCCTCATACTTGTGGCCCGGATCCAAAAATCTGCTGCCAGTTTGATTTCAAACGGCTTCCTGGAGGAAGAGTAAGTTGTCCTTGGAGAGTTCCACCAGAAGCCATTCATGCTGGAAATGTTCAACACAGGTACAGTTTTTGCATACTGCTTGAGGGAATAACTTTACAAAAATGTAATTATGCTGGTCACAGATGATATCTGGCATAGCTTGGTGAATTTAGTTTTGTTGTGGTTCAACCCAGTGAGTAGTTCAGCTCCACTCTGCTCACTGCACCCATGGTGGTATGGGGAAGAGAATCAGAAGAGTAAAAGGAGAAAACTCATGGGTTGAGATGCAGGAGAGACCTTGGCTCTATGCAAGCATAAAAAAATCCTCTCTCTGTTGTCAACCCTATCATCAGAGCAAATACAGATCACAGCCCCATACTGCCCACTGTGACTACCCCAGCCAAAATGAGTACAAGTTTTTAAAATAAGCTTGTCATGGGTAAACAATACCTACTGCATAACCTGGTGTTTGCCCCTTAGTTGGGAACATAAATTAGAGGAAAAGTTATAGTTAAGGAAAGGGCACTTTTTAAAATTATCTATTCATGATACACGAGTCAATCTCTGAATGACAGTCAGAACACAGACATCTGGGTAGTCACGTTACTGGTTTACTGTGGTTTTTGTGAATTTTATGAACAGTGCAATTCCCCTGCAAGTGGAACACTTCAGGGGCAGCATGATGTAGTGTGCTATAACTACTAATAGTGGGATATTTCCTATGGTATATCCTTGAAAAACTTGGCAGCCTGTGGCCTAAGTTTCCTGAAGTGCAAACCTTAAATTAATCTGATTCCTATTTCTTTGTTCTCAGGGTGGCAATTCCTGTTCCTTTGTGCCCGGGGTGGAAATACCTATTAACCTCAGTTTTAGTTTTCAAACAAAAACACTGAGTTATTTTGCCACAGTTAAGAATCAAATTTACATTTCTACAAAACTGCTTCTCAATTTTGGGTGACAGGGGCAGGAGTTGGAGGGAGGGAGCTGGGGAGGGAGAGAAAAGGAAGAAAAAAAGGAAAAAAAAGAAAAGAAAGGGATGTAAGTTAAATTACCAAAGGTTTTTCCAGAAACTGGTTGTGTTCTATGGTCCTATTGCTATCTTCAGGCTTCAAACTATGCCAGGTTTCCAGAGTTAAAAATTGAGGCAGCTGTTTACAATTTTTGCAAATTGCTGAGCATAAAAATGTGTTTAGGAGAGCAGGGTGACTTTTTGGTACTTGATGCTGAAGTTTTAAGGCAGTGATGTGATGATGATGCACTACTGGTCTACATGTCAAATATGCATCACTTTTTTCTGAGTATAAATTTTGACAAGCATCATAGAAACTTAAACAAAATCCAATTACAAAGTATTACTGAAGATAAAACCCAAATTAAACAGAATACATTACAATTGCTGTATTTAAAGGTAGGAATTGGAATGATGATAGGAAAAAGTGGATTTTTTTGAAGTACAGAAATGAAAGATGATGGTGACAGGAGAAAAGTAGAAAAATGGTGACACACGCAGTGCCTATTGAATGTGAAGGAAAGCTAATATGTCGTTAAATCAAAGTTGTAAAAAAGAAAAATCTTGACAATATATCTCAATTAGCTGAGACAAATATTTGCAAAAGAGCAATGGCTTGTTTAACAAATACCTGAAACATAAAGGCTATAAATAAAACGTAGAGTGTCTGCTTGGAATAGTCTTTTTAAGGGTCTTGGTTTTTAATTAACCTTAATCCTTGTACTTCCTAGATGCAACCTTTGCATAACAATCTAAATTAGATCTTGTAAAAGAAATGGGTTTTCACATGTCAAAGCATATTAAAGAATAAGATAAATGGGGCAGTAGTGAACATATGATCAAGTTGAAGTGATTATCATCTCAATGTGGTCTCTGAAACTTAATATTTTGGATCAGCTTTTTTGGATAAAAGCAGTTTTGGTGTCTACTTTTAGTGTCCAAATAAATCCACTAAAATACAGGAAGTAATGTTTTGATGGAGAATGCTAAAACACTACTTGTATTTTATGAAAAAGTTGGAATATTGTAGACAACCGAAAACTTTATTGATCTGATCTCTGTAATAACATATTTTACAGTTGTTATGATGATATGTATGAGTTTCAGAATTGAAAAATCTCTCTTTATATCTTAAGTTTTCCAAGGTTATAGGTTTGCAGCACACTAATTAATCTGCCTCTTATCGCTGATTCCTTTAAGATTAGAAAAATACAGGAGATTCATGGATTTGAAAGAAGTTTGTTTAATTTAGAGACCAGGTTTAGATCACTGACCTTTCTTCAATGCCAAAGCTACAAGAGAATTAATAAAACCCACATCTTGAATATTCAGCTGGGACTGTTGCTTTTGATTTCAATACATGGCCTTATATATGTATTAGAGAGATGTTGAGCTGAAAACTTCAGGCTAGCAGTTGCTGGATTTTTCATTGCTTTGCCACTTAAGTTGTGACTTGGTAAGAAGGAATGAAGCAGCCACCTAATTGAAAACCTGTACTTGTTTAATTACACTTGTTTAATTACACATAATAGCTTAGGTTATAAAGACTACTATTGCGCTTGCCCTCCTTTGCAGCTGCATCCTTATCCATATGCTTGAATGCTGAAGCTTTTCACACTAGGAAGAAAAAACAGCTGTTGGGTTTTTTTTTTCCTGGGTTGTTTGGGGTTTTTTTGCCTTGAATGGAAATGAGTTTAGCAGAAGCACAGTTTGTTTTGGTGTGTTTCTCTCTCCCAAGCGTGGAGATAGGAGAGAATCTTTACTGCAAGTTATGTGCTTGAAAGAAGCAGTAGAAAATGGACTTTTCCTCTTCACCAGCTACTGTTCAAGAGTCCAATTTTGCCCTTCAGCTTTTTTCTCTTTATGGTTGCATTGTGCAACATGCAATTTGTGTTCAGACTTACACTGCCACATGGTATTGGTGGTTAATGTTTGTGATTGCCTACTTCAGGTAGTTATTGCTCCACTTCCTTTAACATAGGAAGGGGCAAAACTAGCCATGTCTATTGTTTTGATACATATTTACTCA
>VYZQ01044838.1:2415-12979 GCA_013400655.1 Mystacornis crossleyi
CCCGGCCCCTCAGCCCCCGGCCCTTCAGCTCGGCTGCCGCACAGCCCCCGGCAACTCAGCCCCGGCCCCTCAGCCCGGCTGCCGCGCAGGCCCCGGCAGCGAGCCGCGATCCCCTCCCTGCGGCGCGCCCGCCTCGGGGCGAGTGCGGCACACGGGGCCTGCCCGGGAAAGATGCTCTGGGGCAGGCAGGAAGCCGTCAGCCTAAAATAAATCCCTGGGCAAAGGGATCGAGTGCAGAGCTAAGTGGTACAGACCTGGAGCGTGAGAACCAGCTCACCTCTTGACAGGGTAAGGGACCAGATGGATATTTCAGTCTTCAGGAAGGGCAAAGTCAGGCAAGTATTTATTTGCACAGGGTAAGTAAGGAAGCTCCACTCTGGGTCGGAGAGCTATACTGAGAGACATCATCTTTGCAGAGTTGGTTTTGCCTGCTCTTTTGCTTCAGGCCCTGAAAGGGCATAAAAAACCCCCCAGACAGGTGTTTTCTTTAAACAGCAACTGTCCAGACTTCTTACAGCAAGTACCAGAAACAACAGCCTCAGTCTGCCAAGGGCAAGAGAGGACAAAGCCTTCTTCATCTGTTCTTCACCAACAGCCACGCTCGGGGCTGGGGATCTGCTGTGGAGACTTACTGAACACTGTATCAGGTCGGGACCGTTGCTTTTCACTGCCCCATCTGTGACTCCAGATGCACTGGTGGCACTGAGTCCATTCCTTGTCTGTGTGCCATAAACCAGGATCATCCCGGGACCTCAGCGTGCAGCAGCGCCGGGGGAGGCGGCAGCCCCCTGGGTCCTGGCAAACAAACCTCTGCTGCCCCAGAGTGCACCCCACAACTCACCAAGTTGTAAAGCCCATCGGGCTGGGCTGCTGCCAAGTGTTCACGGTAGAAGAAAGGGAAACATTCAATGTAATCTGCATGAAAGTGCAGGAAGCCCCAAATCGTGTTAGTGCTATTAAGAAAGCTGGTTACATTGCTCAGCAAACTGGCCCAATACAGGTTTGATAGACTTGTTACAAACATCTGATTGTCCCTGATTAGATTAGACAATCAACCCCCATCCTGGTGTGTGGGCATTGTTTGACTCCCTTCTGCAATCTGTAAATTAGAATTCCAGACCTAGGAGATTGGATTCAAATTGGATTACTGGAGCAGGTCCAGCACAAGAACAATTGTGAGGCAGGAGAAGACACACACACACACACACACACATGCACGAATGAATAAATAAATAAATAAACAAACAAACTCACAGGGACTGTCAGCCAGGATTTGATTAGGAGCAAATTAAAAATAGAATTTAAAACAAAAGCCACCAACCAGCAATTAGCAAAGAAGCGGGAAGAGGGCTGGATTTGTCACTATTAAATAAGGAAGCACAGAGGTCCTGCCTTTAAATGGTTTGTACTTCAGCATGTGCAAGGTTGATTTTGGTTGTGGTCCTTACTCCAGCAGCTCAAGAGCTCCTGTCCGTGGCCGTGTAGCTGGAATGGTGCGGGAGTGAGTGAGGACACAAAGCCCCACATCTCACCAAACCCACAGGCTGTGCCTGAGCTCACCTGAGCTATGTTTATTCCCTCTCTCCTACCCCATTTTGCTGCCTAGGCAAGACAGGTAATGTGTCCCTTAGCTGGGACCCAGCAAGCCACAGTGTGACCACTGGTAGCCTTCTGACATGCCCAGAAGCCCCCCCCAGGTCAAACCCAGGGCTGTACCACACTGCACTGGCTGGCTGTACCCACATGCTGCCAGCCAGTGTGAGCCCCCAGCGCACCGCAGCTCACGAGGGTCTCCCTCTCCTGGCCTGGGAGCTCTCCAGTAAAACACATCAATGACTTGGCCAGTGAGCACCTGGAAGAAGAGCCTTCAGACAGCTCTGCAGGGCAGGGAGATGACAACAGGAGCTTGCTCTGACAGGAGCAAAGGAGAAGTCCAGTACAACCCCAGGGCTGCTCCTGCTGAATGCTGACTCCCCCTTGGCTGCCTGCCAGCAAGACCAGAGGACAGCATCAACCCCAACAGTGAAGGAGGGAAGATTTCCTGATGATTTCCTACCAGCCCATGCCGTGACAGAGGTCAGTGCCTCTGCTGCTGAGAGAGGAGCGAGTGGGGAGATGCTCTGAACTCGGCTGAGAGACGCTTTGTTGTGTGCCAATTTTCGCAGCTCGTCAGACAAGTGGCACTTTTTATTGTCCCTATCAGGGAGCAGAAACCTGATAGACTCCATTCACCACATACCCCTGCAGGGGAAATCTCAGGGCTATCATAATTGTTAAAGGGATAAACCTGTCCAATTAAATCCCCTCTGCACTCTTGATATATGCTTGTGCCAGGCTCAAATGGAGCTTGGAACTAGTCCCACTTGAGCAGTAACGCACTGAGTGTTCAACCAGGACTAAAAGCACAACTGGCCTGAGCTCCTCCCTCCTGCAATGCCCCCACTGACCAGCTTCACCCTGAGAAGCTGATTTGGTCAGCGCTTTGTGGTAACACAAACTCTCACCTCACCCTCCATCACAGGATTCTAAAGCATGGCCAAGCACTTACTGCATCAACACTTCAGAAGAAACATGCAAGAAAAAATGCCAGTAAGCGGGAAAACCCAGGGCTGAGGCGTGGAAATAGGAGACAAAACAGCAAAATAGGGTTAAGGCAGTACAAAACCCCAAGCCTTACCACTAAACCAACCACCTTTTCTGTGTGCCAAATCCCAGCTCTTCCAGCCTCCTTCCCTTAGGATCCAAGGTAAAGGAAGATGGGAACACCTACAGCCACATTCCCCCAGGCTTTGTAGCCACAGGAAACCCAGCCAGACTTCCGTGCAGGATGCTTTCAAAATACAGGAAATCCCCAGTCTTGTTCTTTGTATTCCTTTTTTCTGCCAAAAGAAAATGGCTAATGCCAAGTGTAGATTTTACTACTCTGGTTGCAGTAAAATCCAAATGGAATATACTGTGACCTCCTACACCTTAGCTGAAGGAACAGGAACCTTGAACCCTCCTACCACTGAGCCCTCCTACCAAACCCCTGCTTTCCCCCAGATGCCCATTCCACATTGGAGCTAAATACACAGCAACAAAAATATGCTATTAAATTTCACAAAAACACAATAAAAAAACCTCCTCTCAAACCCTCCTCCTACTCCTGGTAAGTGCTGTTAGTGCTCTCCAGAGCCAAGCAAGGTGCACCAAACCTGTTGCACACACATAGATCCACATGAAATAAACACAGATGTACATAGCACACATGATAAATTCTCTGATACACAAAATGCCACTTCGCTGAACTTCTGTTCAACACATCTTCTTTGATACTGCACGCAGCTGGGGTCCACAGGAAATGCAACAAACTCCCCCTTAACTCAAAAGATTGTGCCAGTGCTGTACAACTTGCAAAACTCAATCAGCTCTATGGAAAAAGTACCAGCCCAACCATGTCACCATCAGGGCAATGCCAGAGCCTGCAGGCATCCAGACCATGGTCTGTGGATCAGGAGGCCTCCTTTTGGAGATGGGGGAAGGCCACCAGCACAAGCAGTAATCTTCAGGCTGGTCACAGTACACGAATAGTTCACTTCAGGGCATAACCCACTCAGTAAACTGTGGGATGTGTCGCTCTCAGGAGGCAAAGCAAATTGTCTGTGGTTAAATATGTGAAGAATGAAGCAGTCAGCACCCAAAAGCAGCCTTCACAAGAACTGCATAAAAAGGAGAAACAATCTTAAAACATATCCTAGGATCTAAAATTTCCACCTCTCAGCCTCCTCCTCCATCAAATCACAACTTCCTTCTCCCCCAGTCTGCGGAGCTTCAGGGAAGAACAGACCTGGAGGTATCGCTCACGTACTTCACGTAGTATTCTAAAAGAAAGAAAAAGTGCCCCTTGGGTTTGGGAATCTGGACCCACGCCATGCACACCCTCAGGTGATGGCTTCTCCCTGGCTCACTCAGTGCTCCATCAACAGCAAACTCCAACATCTGGGCTGCTAAACAAGCTCCCAAAGAAGCCCCAGCCTGTACATACCTTTCTGGGCACATACAAAGGCAAAGATGGGTCTGAACACACTGAAAAACTGAAGAGGAGATAGGAAATAAAGTTTAAAAAGGGACAAAGAATCTACTTGGCAAAAACCCAACCTTCTAGTCTCAGTTGATGTCAAGCCATGAGCCAGCCAGCTCTGGTTCCCAGCACAGGGAAAACCCAAGGGGGATTTGTAGTCATTTGGTCACCCGACACCTCCTTCCTTTCCACATCTTACAAAAAGTGTCTTTTTTAGCCCTAGTAAGGACAAACTCATGAGTGTGGACAAGTGCAGCCCATTAAACTCCCACCCAACCAAGAACACACCTATCACTTCCTTACACCTCACCTGTAGCTCTGCAACTTCCCCACAATGCAGTACACTGGGTAAAAGTAATGTCATCTCCTTCAGGAGTCACTCCACCTTAGTCTTTTACTTCCAATTCAAAGGAAATTAGATGCATTTTTGGTATTGAAGGCCATCTCTTTTATCTCCCCTCCTTTTAAAGCCTGGGAATAAAAAGCAACTGGAACTACAGAGCCCAAAGGTGACTGGGAGGCCAGGCTTGAAACAATGAAATTGTCATAGGCAAAGGACACTGGAAATGGCAATTAGCGCTGATGCAAATCCACATCAACCAGAAGCCATTGTGTGGGACATGGGGTAGAAGTCCTCCAAGATCCAGCTGGAGGTACTCTAGTGCCAGGTGGAACAGGTGGGGATTGCAAAAACATCTTCCTAGGAATTTTTTGTCCCGTGATGAGATTGTCATCTGATATGATGCTCTGGAACAAAAAGGGAGAGACAGCATTCAAATAACCAGCCCCTTGTAGGTCCCTTATTTTAGGAAGCAGTTACCCTGTCTGCCACACACCCCTGGCTCCAGCACGCCTCCAAAATGCACATGGGAAATCAGAGTGTCCCGTTAGTGCCAGATCCACGCCACAGTGCTGCACCATGGCTGTCAGGGCCAGACGGGTTCCGTTTCCTTGGGCTTGATTTCTGCCTCTTAGAAATGCAACACAGAAGGTAAGAAACTGTATTAATAAATGCTCTGCACATAGTTTATTAAAGACACGTTAATATTTTCACTTAGAAACAGAGGAGAACAGGTTCTTTGATGACTGGACTGAATCACCACCTAATCAGAGCAGCGCTCTGAGCTGTGCACCCATGGCGTGTGCCCAAAGATTTGTGAGCATCTTTCAACATAGCCCCACTGAGGCTCAGACAGCATCCCTTCTCTCTCCTGCAGCAAAGGAGACAGGGATGTCTCCTCAGGAGAGTGAGCACACGAGTGACATGGCAATTCGTACGTCAAGGAGAGGCTCCATTTCTCCCTCCTCACCTGCCCTTGCCAGTACATGGAGTCCCACCTGACTCAGAAACTGAAAAATATGTTTCAAGAAGTCATCATCACTCTTGTGAGTCATGAGAGAAGAGGAGGAAGTTACTCCAGGAGAGATGATTCAACTAAAGGGAGAACTGAGACAGAAGAAAACAGGCAGGAGAATGGAAGGAGCTATGGGAGCCCCACTGCTTTAAAGAAGCTCAGCAAAATGTGGAAGAAATTTACAAGATTCACTTTATTTTCCTCCATCAACTTCCCCATTTCCAGATTTTGTTGTTAGTACCACAAATCCAAAATGTCAAGAATTTACACGGAAACTGGATGTAAAAGTCTGCTCTGAGAGTGCACTCTGAAGGAGTCCTCTTGAAAGACTAATTTAGGTCAAGGGATCATTGTTTCTGCTAAAAAGACAGCACCACGTGCTTTTACCTAACCAGTACTGCCAGAATCTCTCCTGTGTCAGGTCCAGCATCAGGTGAGCCCTTCACAGCACACCAGAGAGTCCTGCCCAAAACCCAACAAAAAAGAAAGACAGTTGGAAGACAAACAAGATTATTTGTACCACGGGCACAGTTCAACCCTTGATCTAGCACCAAAATATGTACAAATTCTCTCTAAGTCTGTGTGACTCAGAGCAAAGGGCAAAGAAAAACAGTGTGACTGATGAGCTGAAATTCAAATGTCACAGTGGAACCACTCAGTACATTCCTGCTGTGTAACTCAGGATTATTACCCTGTGCATCCCATGGGAGCCATGTGTTGTCCAGGTGCATATCAAGTTTGCAACAACCTTCTGTCACCTGTGTCTTCCTCCAGCATCTACAGGTGTTGCACATCTCTGGAACATTTGATATGATATACGCTCAAGTATGCACACAAACTATATGAGCACAAGGGTGCAAGTTCATGTTAAGAAGAAAATTGGTCTCCCTGATTTTCCCTTCCACAATCCCAAATGCACTGCTGACAGTTTACAGCTCTTTAGTCCCACTTCAGCTCCTTCCATCCAAGCTAAAACACTTGGTGTGAGTCCCAAGTAGGATTATTCTTTACTTCCCTGAGTAAGGAACTGGGTAAACAACAATCTTCTTTACCCAAGTGCCTACAGTTACCGTCTTTGTCAGGCACTGTGGACAACCTCACACCACCTGGACACTCAGGGCAAACTTTGACTGAGATCCTGCCTTGAGTCTTGAGACTCCCCCGGCCCACATGGGTGTCCTGTGATTCCTGTTGCGTACCTTCTCCAAGCTCCATCTTACCCACTGTGGAGACAGGTCACTTCCAAACTCTCACTGCCTCAGTTACACCTCAGTTACTGCGATATCCCGCCTGTCACCACAGCACTTTTTCCTGGGCTCCCATTCCTGTCTATCAGGTTGAAGGATGACCAAGCCTTTTTGGCTACAGTGCCTCTGTGGACACCACAGCTGTGTTACCTGCTGCAAGCCTTCCCCTTGTCTATCACCCTGCAGATGCCCTTGCAGTGAATCAAGCTACAAAGTGCATCCAGCTGGCCACACTGCCAGATGCCCCTTGTACAATTTCATGCCACTCGACAAAACTGTGTTCTAGAGAGGATACCTCAGCTCCTGGAGGTGAAGCTTCCATACCCCTCTGAAGTGAAGAGGGTTCTCCACCTCTCCAGGAAGGCAATTACCTGTCTCTGCCCCAGTAGCAGAGCATGGCCCTGCTGCCACCTCATTACAGCCACTGCTGGGTTTTACTGAGCAGGCACCATGGATCAGGTCACGTTCCTCCACTACAGATAAAATGAGTTCATTTCAAAAGGAGTGTTACAAAATAGGACAGTAGATTGGAAATGTATGCAGACACCCATGAGGGCAACCTGCACATGCAGTCAGTCACAGGCCTCAAGGCCCAGGCTCCAGCACAAACCCTTCAAGCTCATCATCTCCTAAACAGGAAAGGCTCCACTTGTCTGGAGCACTTCCACGGGTGATAGCAGGGACACTGCAGTACCTCTGCTTCCAGTACACCCCCAGTTTAATGACTGGATCAAATGTGCTTCCAGGCTTTTGCTGTCACTTGCATTCTTGTGGCAGCACCTTCAGGTGTTCGCATGGCGGTGGGAGGAGACAAAAAGCAGGAAGATACCTAGAGAGCATCCCCACATGGCACATGCTCCATATGAATCTGTCTGAGGCTCCTTGCCTCACATGCTCCATATGAATCTGTCCAACTGCAGGATGCAGTTCCCAGAAAAGGCCACAGAATCATAGAAATCACTTTGAAATTGAGATCATAATGCTACGCCAGCATCAACCCCCTTGTTTAAACTGAACATCTCCATCAAAGGATCAGCACACAGGCCCATCTCCTTACCTTTAAAGCACGGACTTTCTTGGCCAAGAGGCTCTCAATGTCCCCTGCGACCTTCTCCACCAATTTCCTGGGCACATTCTCCTTGACTTCAAACAGGTTACTATTCTCATTGTAGATCTAAGAAGGAAAGCAAGAGAAAAAGACAGTCAATATTAGTGAGGAGTACAGCAGTCTTCCTACAGAAAAGCTGATCCTCTAACAGAGAATTCTAGCAACGTGGATTAGGTAACAATATAAGCTTTGGAAATGCGGGGAGCCAGAGAAGAAAAGCTTTGCAACCAGAAAAAACAGAAATGCATTCAACCTTCTGCCCACACCACTGGCTCTATAGCTGCCTGCCTTCATGCCTGCAGGCAGTGAGCATCCCACCCTCTCACTCAAAAGCTGAGCTGCCATCCCTGCCTCTGCTGAGCCACTCTGCCACTCCTGTGGCACAGGCAGAGCCATCACGCTTGCTGCTGTGCCTGCCCTTGCCCAAAGGCATCCCCAAAGCTCACTGACCACCTGCCCAAAGCCACTTGCTGAACTTGGCAAGTGCAAGCCCAACTTCTTGCCTGCTCCCAGCCCCCTGCACTGCCTGCAGGGCTTGCTGGGTGCAGGGCTGGCAGCACTGGGGCAGCAGGGCAGCCCCGGGTACCAGGAACAGGAGCAAGGGGATCACATGAAGCAGGATAAACCCCACATCTCTAATCAAGCAATACTAATTTGGCACCCTCAAGAAATGAGAATTTCTACAACCAGCCCAAAACTTGGCCTGGCTGTGGTGGGTAGAGGCACAAATCTATACCAGGATTACCCAGAAGGCCAATGCAATTATCTGGTTTTGAACGTTGCACCCAAAGCAGCAGCAATGACCCACAGGCCTGCCCTTCCAAGCCACATCACACAACTGCAGGGAACAACGCCAGATCCAAGGGAAGTGCAGTTGGCATCAGCAGTGCCCCAAGAAGAAGGAATCAGTCCCACCACAAGTCTTCACAACCACCAACCCCTCAGTCACGTCCTCAGACGATTTTGTGACTTGTTAACTCCACCTGCCTGCAGACTCAGGAGCAACCAACATAGGGTCAAAAGGAAGAGTTTATTGCCATCATCTGAGATTAGGAAAAAAAATAATTCCTCATGCCTTATCTTTTCTTAAGTAAAGGTACGTGAAGAAAACCACAAAGCAAATAGGATTCTGCTTCTCTCTTTATCCTCAGGCTACTTGCAAATACCTTCAGCTCCAGACATGGAGACATATGGGAACAGAGAAGGCTCCGAGGAGAGCTGGACCTCCCCAGGGAGGTAGCAGACTCCACGCTTAACTGCAAATTCCATGCTAAGCATGTCTGGCACCTACCCAAGCTTGCATGATCCTTAGGAGCTG
Source organism: Mystacornis crossleyi (assembly GCA_013400655.1). Lineage (NCBI taxonomy): Eukaryota > Metazoa > Chordata > Aves > Passeriformes > Timaliidae > Mystacornis > Mystacornis crossleyi. The sequence continues at coordinate 11,504 of VYZQ01044838.1, forward strand.
AATCATGCTTCCCACGGGACAAACCCCTCTCTTTGCTGGAGCTTCATTACCAGTGAAAGACTCTGCCTGTAAGTGGTGGTTTGTTGCAGACCTGGCCGTGAGGACGAGACCAGGAAGAGGAAGAGACCAGGAGGTGCAGAAATCATTTCTCGTGAGACATCTGCCCTGGGTCTCAGAGCAGCACCCAAATACAAACAGTAAACAACCAGCTTCCACATGACATACACGTACTCAGAACCTCCTCCGTCTCACCCGGGACTACGGAGAGGCTCGGCCAGAGACACCCACCAGGCTCGTACCATCACAACTCTTCCTCTTGGTGGAGCCAGCAAAAGTAAAGGTAAAGGCAGGCAGGTGCCCAAGATCTGGATAACGGCACATGACCAGCTCAGGAACAGGATGAGACCCTCTAGAATGCTAGGAAACTACTTACTCCCCCCTCTTCTTTCTCCAGACCTTATAATGAGCTGAAGTAGACAGCAACTCCACTTGCTGAAGGCAGCTGGCAATAAATTCAAGAGCCAGAGCAGAGACATCCCCCAGCTCCAGCCTCCCTTTTCCTTTCATGGTTAAACAAAGCAGTTTCTGAGGCTGAAGCCACAGGAGCACACAGAGACTAAGCACAAGGCTGCTCTTTTGGCTGTGCACAGTCCCTCCAGACCTACTGGGTTAATCTCCTGGCTTCCACTTTGCTTTTTGCAGCTCTCAGTAGGGTCCCTGCTCTGCCCAAGCTCCTCCTTTCTTCCACGGCACTAGGAAATTCCTAACAGCAGTCTCTTCTGGCAGCCTTATATCCACATATACCGTTACTCCATTCTAGCTCTTCTTCAGCAACTGCTTTGTCCCCCCAGAAAGCCCCAAGGAATTCAGGTCACCTGCCCTGGCTGCCAGGACAGTAAACCATCCCACCTCAGTCAGTGGGGCAGCATGCAAAAGGCTTGGAGCTGTTCATTTCTGAGGTTTCTTGAGAAAACAGAATTTCTGTGAATTTTCCTGATTACTGCAAGAACATGGCCCATGAGCCAAGAGCAAAGAGCCAGACATCTGTGATCCTCATCTGACTGCTCAGTCCCTAAGAGACACAGGGAGCAAGGCTCCAGTGCCCTCCCCAAGGCTCTGCTCCTGCATGCTCCACACCTGCCAGCCTTCAAGGAAAGGCAACCCCAAGAACTAGGCCTTCTGACAACCTGATTTGTCTGAAATGAGCTTCACCCAAATCACTTTGGTCACCAAACCCCACACTTCACATTAATTTGGCAACTCCTGTGTTATTACAGGTGATCACTCTGTGAGCATAGGGACTCCAAAGAGGATGCTTTAATGAGAGAAGACATTTAAGAGGCATCCCCAGACTCCAGAAGAAATTATTTAATAGAATGGTTTGGTTTGGAAGGAACCTTCAAAACCACCTTGTTCCAATCCCTTGCTACAGGCAGGGACTATCCCAGGTTTTTCCAAACCCTATCCAACCTGGCC
>VYZQ01044854.1:0-10602 GCA_013400655.1 Mystacornis crossleyi
TGCTCTAATGGGGTAGCTACACAAGTCACTTTTAGCATCACATTCTTAAATGGTTCATCATGAAATGTTTTATTTAATCTGTGTTAATTTTTGTGATCTGTTTGCCTGTGGTCCCACTGTTGGTCACACAGATCCCACTCCAGATTGTATAGCCAAGGCGTTAAGTTTGGCTCTTATTTACGTGGTACCACTTCATGAGGCTGCAGCATCGTGTCCTTCTCCTTTACTTGGGCTTTCCTTGGATGCTGCCTTACCCAGACCGCTATGGAGATGATAACACTTTATCCTGCCCATTTTACTGCTGTCTCAGTTGATAAGCCTAATCTGGGGCATGCTGTTAAGTGTTTTAACATGTGCAGTGTGTGTTTGTTTACCTGCAAGTGTGTGACAAGTTGCACATGCTCTAGGGCTTTTTATCTTCTAATAAAATACTTTGTGAGAAAATGACCAACTGCTCTGAACCCAAACTGCAGCAGCCTGGGGCTAAGCACTACTGATAATTTTTTTTTTTCCAAGTATCAGTTGGTAAATTTGGCTGATTTTCCACAATTAAGAGATTCATTTTGAATTACTTGAGAGATCTTCTGGGCTAAATCAAGTCATTTTACTGAAGTGCAGCTGTAGATGATATTTATTTTTTCAGACACAAAATAAATATTCCAAGACAACCTTTATTTGAGAGTCAGTAAAAACACTGGAAATCCACCCCATCAGTCATTACCTGCAGGCATCATTCCTTTGTCTGGATCAACATTTATTTTCTAAAGTGTGTTTCTTGATAGTATTAATGTGATGATCCTACTTTTCTGTACAAGAACACCAATTTGATTCAAAGCATATTTGTAAATAAAATACCATGGCCTTTCACACTTAAAGGTGTTTTCTTTCCATTGTTGCACAGCTGGATCGCACACACACCCCTTTTCTCTCAAGTAGGCTCAGGATGTTATCCAGCTTTGTTTCTCCTATCTGTGTCTTTAAGAAGTGAAGAGGGATTAGAAAACTTTTGGAAGATTTAAATTTAGTGAGTTGTGTCTGTTCTCAGTTATGTTCTGGAGAAGTGTCCGATGCCCTAAAGCACCTCATCAAAGCCCAGCCTTGAGAATATGCATTTCAGCCAGCGCTGGGGCAAACATCCCACCTTGTTTCCAGAAACATCGCACCTTCTTTCCAGCCGGCCCACTGGAAGGTAGGAGGTGGTGTTTACACCCCTGGGCCGTGGGGCCAGGTCACACGTTAGAAATACCAGGTCATGAGCGGAGTGGCGTAAACAGCCCTGTTCCAACCTGAGCGGTGTCTCCGTTTCAGCTGCTGAGCTGACTTTCCTGGGATCCTGCCGTGTCCTGGCTGTGGGGTGATGGTTCACACCGGCTTGTGGGCGCAGCCTTGAGCAGGAGGACGTGAGAGAGGCTGTGAATCCGTGATCCCCCTCCACAGGACAGTGCCACGCTCAGCAGGACTTCAGAGTTCCTACGTACGTGTATCTGTGTGGCGGGAATGGGGTCAGGGACCCTCGGCAGTGACCTTGCCATAGGCACCCACTCTGCTCCGGGCACTGCTTTATTCCTGCCGTTCACTGTCTGCTTCCTGGGCCGAGCCCATGTCCGAGTCAGGGAATCACCCTGGGCACACACTGGGGTTCAGAGGCAAGCGGTGACACCGCAGGGACACTGTGAGCTAGCCGGAACCACTGTAATTGTAACTTCCCCACAGGGAAAGCACGAAGTAACTCCAGCTGTTCCCTCCTGCTGGAGCTGCAACTGTGCTGGAGCACTGATATCCCACCCACGACCTGCGGGGACCTGATGCTTTTCAGAATCACAGAGCCGCTCTCTCTCCCGAACAGAGTGCAGGGAGGCAAAAACGCAGGACACTCCCTAAGCCTCGGGTGTGCAGTTGTATCTACAGCCTGTAAAATTTAAGGACTGCTGATCGACAGCCAGGATTTATTGCCCCAGTGCTGGGGAGGAGATTCCTTCCCTTTCGGCACAGCTACTCAGGCTGTGCCTCTGGGTAAAATCTGCCAGCGTTGCTTCAGAATTTAGTGAAACACTTGAGCACACTCAGTTACCTTAAATTTAACCTGATGCTTACACATTCTGCTGGATCAAGACCTGCTATCCTGCCTTGAAATTCCTCATCTCCCATAGATTTCATTGTAAGATAAGGACGTTGAACACCTCAGAAAATTCATCGTACCTCAAAGACTTTGTCCCTGCATATGTAGCAGTTGGGTTAGCTTCATCATTATCAGCTCTTTGACTCCAGAGAGAGAGGGTAGTGCTTCTCAGTGATGAAAAACAAGTTGAAGTGAGGCAGAAAAACCTGTGATAAATTAGTGTGGAGAGCGTTAATGGGGCCAAATGTCCTGAGTTTATTGAATTAGGGAAGTCAAACTAATTTTAAAATTAAGCCTAGAGAGTGGGAGACTAGATACCGTTGGCACAACAGAAAAGTCTTAATGGCTGTCGTCTCAGCACATTAGGAAAACACTGTCAAAGCTCTTGCTGACAAGATGCTTTCTCAGGGACTATTAATTATATTGTGTTATTAGCCAGGCATGGTATGAGAACATATTTATCACGTTAACTAAAATGCAACGACCATTTAGCTAATAAGTTTGACTCGGTCTTTTAAATTTTCTTAATGATTAGCAACTTAGTAAAACTGTAATGGTGAGAGATAAAAATAATGATTCAACAAGCTGTGTCTCAAGAACAAGTTTTAACTGGAACTTGCATGTGGCAAGGGCAGATAAAGTGTACAGTCCTAATTATCAGCCTGATGGGACAAAAGTAAACATATTGTCAGATTTAACTAACTCTGATGACCCCCGTCCTGCGATGGCATATGGTTAAAGTGCTCTTGTGATAGTTCAGCCCAGCTTGATCCTTCCACTGCAGCCATGGGGAGGACAAAGAGTCAGCAGTGCCTAACTCTGCTCATCCTGTCCCAGGCTGGAAGAAGAAAACTCCCTTACCTTCCACATGGCAGCTGCTGCAAGGAAACACAGCCTGACACTCCATTTTCCTTAGGTGCCTCTGAACCCCCCAGACAGCTCTTCCGGGAAGTTCAGTGCTATAGCTATGGGCAATGTTAACGCTGTGGGCTTTGTTAAACTGATTTATGTGCTGCACTACAATAACTGGATCAGGCTTTCTATTGTCATTCACCAGTGACACAGGAAAACAAGGACTGACCGCTCAGTGTTGATCAATAAGGCCCCTCACTGCTGAGTTGCCGGCAGTCACTGATGTCCCGCAGACAATAGGACAAAAGCTAGCAGAAGTTTAGGAAATAGTTTTGTATCCCCTGTATGATCACAGGGAACCCAGCCTGGCTGGGGCCTCAGAGCAGAGGCAAATCTGCTTTCAATCTCACCTCTCCCCCAATGCTCCTCCTTCCTCTTGTGCCCAGAGAGGCCCCAGTACCAGGTTTTAGGTTGCACCAGCACCATGCAAGCAGAGGAGCTTCACAGTGGGGTGAGGTGGGCAGTGGGGACAGCTGGGGCCAGACACTGGCACCCTTCCAGTCAGGATTCATCCTGGCCCAGAGGCAGCTCCCACCAGCTCCAGGGCTGCCTCCAACCCCACAGTCTCACCTCTGGACCACCCGATTCAAAGGGATTTAGCTGAGAGTTTGCAAAGCTTTTACCACCTATGGAGCAAATGTGTTCTGCTAGGAAAACAGCTCCTATCCGGCGTTGGATGTAGGTCTGAGATGTACAGAGGGGGGAAAACAGCAGCGCAAGCCAACACATGCCATCGATGTTGTTAATCTTTTATCTAACAGACCTAGATAACAATGCTGATAGTGAGAATTCTCTTTTTTTCTCCTTTTTTGTACATTCAGACAATCCATTATAATATTTAACTTACAGTAAACACTGTGGAGAGCTTCCGAGCCTGCCATGGCCATTGGTCTCACCTGGTGGGACCTGTGTGCAGCACACAGATGGACAGCTCGACATAGACCTGTGCCCCAGCTCTGCTGCTCTCTTCTTAGTCCCAGCCTGGGCCCTGGTTCCAGCAGCCCTGCATGCCCCGTGTCAGACCTGGGTCACCCACCACTGCAGCACATGGCAGCAGTGACCCAGTTCTCCTCTAGTTAAATCCCAGGAGTTGCTCCAGCAAAGCCTTTGGTGCAATCTTACTGCTTCAGTGCACACACTGTGGCCAGACATTCTCCCAGTGGACCTTGTGGCTGTAGTTCCCACCACTTGCAAGGCACCAGAATTTGCTGTAGGGACTGAATACCAAGAGAGTAAAGTCTACAAAGGAAAAAAGTTCAGGCACATGGAAAGGAGCATGAACCTCCCCTGAAACCAAACCCATAGCAGCATCATGATCCTCCTCAGCCCATCTGTTCTGTGCTTTCCATTATGCTTGATCCTTAGTCACATTTTGGCCGCTGCTTCACCAGCAGCCGCGGTGAGCACACAGTGACCAAGCAATGCTGGTGTTTCACCGCTAAATAAATAATGGGTTTCTACCCCGAGAAAGTTGCTAGAAAGTAACCTGCTATCACAACAAGGAACGTGCAAATCTTAAAAGTCAAGCAGAGAGCTGGCTTTTACAATGGTTCCAACGTATCTCCGCAAAAAAGGAAGAAAAATCCTTGGAGTTTGATTCTGCCACATAAAAGTGTCTTATAAAGAAGCAAAAAGAGCACAAACAAAGCTATGGAAACAGCATGACCTCCTGCTTGCACACTATGTTGGCTGAAGCACACCCTGCCAGAAAGATGCTAAGTGATGCAAAGTGGGAGTTGGGTAAGTGGCACCTTCCAGTTAACTTTTCAATACCCATTTTGTTGTAGTGTATTAAGCAGTAATCCTGTATAACCCAGAACGAGCCATCCCTGAAATCGTGGTATTTCCTGTAACATCCCCCTCCCCGGGAACTGGCCCTTCCCCCTCCTCTTTTCTTCCCAGGTAACCGAAGGCAGCCCCTCTCCCCTTACCTGTCCCCAGCCCTAGGCTTGAAAAGGGACCCCAGGGAAATGCCCGGGTCTCTTTCTCCTCTGGCTGGCAAGGGTTCAGTAAACATCACCCGAACTCTCGGAGAGAAAGAGCCTAAAGTCTCATCATTTGACTCTCGCCATTCCTGCTCCCCTGGGGTCCAGAGCTAGCCATACCAGGACCCCCTCGGAGCAGGAGAACCGGCACGATTTCTTCTTTGGGTCATCATTAATTGTTGCTCTATGGGCAGCCTGAGCCCTTGGCTAGACCTGGAGCCTGTGGGTCTCGAGCACTGTATAAAAGGAAGGGAAGGATAGTGCAGATGGGGAAGGAGGTGCCCTGGCAATGGTCATACCATGAAAATGGTGGCAGCAGGACTCCAGTCTCCTCACATGGAGACCAGGAGTGCCCAGGTCTCTTGTGTGGTCAGTGTTGTGCTGTGGCTTGTGCTGCAGCAGCGAAAAGGGAGAGAGGAGAGGCTTCCTGGGAGGAAAGAGGGAGCTAAGTAGTCTGGCTGAAATGTAAGGAAAATGCCCATCAGCCCAGCCACAGTTTCTAAGACTCTCCTAAAAAATATTGTGACTGAGAAATCTGTATGAGATCAGACAGCATTTCCATAATGCCCAGATACCAAAGCAAGGGAGGTTCATCCCAACCAGTTCAGGTGGGATCTACCATCTTCCTCTGCAGAAGCAAGAGTCAGGGGGAGTTTGCTCCACCTGTTTTCCTTAGCACCCGGGGTGATCAGTGGTGTGTGCTGCTGGCACAACTGCACTAGCAGTTGGTTTCTCAAGGCACCAGGTCATTCAGCAGAACAAAGCAGAGAGCAGGGGATAAAAAAGTGAAAACATGAGGCTGCTGCATCAGCCAGCCCCTCTTTCCTTCAGTTCAGCTAAGAGATGGCCTGCTCAGTGCTGTCTGGTAAGATCATTGTCCCACTGGGCTCTTCAGCAGGGCATGGAGACACACATGTAACATTCTCCTCCGGTCCTTTCCCTGGCTCTTCCTGCAGCCCAGTTGTCCCAAGTGTCTTAGAGTAAAATGCCAGGTTAGCACCTGTGGCTGGGAGATGTGAACCACAGCAGCCAGAAGGAATCCAATGGATGGGTCCTCCTGGTCTGCCAGCTGCAACGTTTTTGTGAAATGAGACTTTTGCCCAACGTTCTTCCCATGGTGCCTGAAGGAGGTCCATGGCCAGTCCCTCCTTTCTGGGTGCATGGGATGTCTATGCCTCCTCACTGCCTCGCAGGTCTTGCAGCTCAGTCATGGCTTTGGCCGAGAGCTTCTTGCGGCGGAACACGGCTGCAATCTCCTCAAAGGACTTTCCTTTCGTCTCTGGTACTTTGAAGTATGCAAACAGAAAAAAGATGAGGAGCAGACCCGCGAAGATCACAAACACGTACGGTCCACACAGATCCTGCAGTGGGAAAGTGGGAACAGGGGAAACCACCATCAGCACCACAGGGATGGCTTCCCCTTCCTACCCTGAGTGGCTGAGGTACCCAGCCAGACTAGGGGATGGAAATCTGGGAGGCACATCCACATCCTGCTGGGCTGCTTCCAGAGCCCAGCAGAGGGGTCATGCCAGTTCTTTATTTGTATGGTTTAAGGGATTTCTTACCGCTATGTACTGGAAACACATTCCCACAATGAAGTTGCAGGCCCAGTTGCAGAAGCCGGCAACAGCGATGGCAGCGGGGCGCGGGCCTTGGCTGAACAGTTCGGCTACAATAAACCAGGGGATGGGCCCAGGTCCCACTTCAAAGAAGATGACGAAGAGGAAGATCGCGACCATGCTGACATAGCTCATCCAAGCAAACTGGCTCTGCAAGACGTTGGTGTTATAGTCCCAACACAACTCTTATTAATTATCACTCATTACTTTATGTAGGCTTCTTTTTTGGAAATTTCTTTCTATTCAGACAAAGGGGGACTGGACATGAATAATTAAGGTTTTAAACTCTTGTGCCAGGTGCTGGCTGGAGGAGTTCACAGCCATCAGCTCAGCTTTTACTTTGAGCCCTCTCCTTGCCTGCAGCTCAGCAAAATGAGGCAGAACAACACCCTTTAATAACCAGGGTGTTCAGCAAAAGAAGCCACCCATTATTTGCTTTTTCATCTTGACAAGTGCTTGCACCATCGGTTTGGACTGACTTTGATGGGATCTCGTCTTGTTTTCAAACCAAAGAGAAAAAGTGGAAATCCTTACCAGGAGCACAAGCCCAACTGTCATGGCCGCGGCACTGACTAACATGCCCATCAAGCCAGCCAGGAACAGGGACCGCCTGCCTGCCTTCTCCACCAGGAGGACCTGTAGAAACACGTGCAGCAGCTCAGTGTCCAGCACCACCACTCTCAGGATCGGGTCCATTAACAATAACCAACCTGTTACCACTGCCACACTGCTCTTTTGCTCTTTCAGCTCTAGTGGTACAGATTTATGGGCTGGTTTCCGATTGTCAGAAACTCTGCTGGCAGCTGCTGGGGAGCCAGACTGAGCAGTCACCCTGCCAAGGGCAAGGCAAAGGCACATACACTCAGAGCCCACGCATTTCCAAATTCTCGGGACTTCCCACCGCTCCTACACGTGAATTGCTGACTGTGGACTTTCTCTCTCTCTCCCTTTTCTTTTTTTCTTCCAGGAACTAAAAACTTACTAGGTCTGCATTAGCTTGAAATCAGCCTTCAAAATGTAGTGTGTTTCAGGTCACATCACGGACCATTGCACCTTGCCTGTCCTAGGGCAGGGATAGTTGTGTAGCAGCTGCAGTCAGGATTTTTCCTCCAATCACTGCCAGACTCCTTTTGCTTCCCTGGTAGTCACAAGGCTTAGTTTGCTCCTTCTCAACTCTTCTTGGTGGATTCCAGTCATCTCACACAACTTTTGACAGATACCGAATCTGTACCAGACACCTCCCCCGGCGGGGAGCTGTAGGTCCCTCCAGAGGACAATGCAGCTGGCCTGGCCTAACCATGCAGCAGCCTCTGAGGCTGCCTGCTCTTTCCCCTCTGCTTGAAAGGACACCTCTGGCCGGCAGCTCCACCTTCCCTGCCACTACAGCTGTGATTTACACTTCCCAGAGACCGTCTCTTTTACTGGAGACAGTTTGTGTGCTGCCACGTGAAGTTGTAGAGGATGAGTCTCTGCTCCCTTCTCCCCTTGCCAAGGTCCACCCGGCTGTCAGCGCTTCTGCCTTCTGGTTGGGGTCTGTCATTTATTGACAAAAGCAGGTAATTTTTAAGTGCTCATGGACAAAAGAAGCAAAGAGCAAATGCCCAAGGCTGCAAATACCACAGGCCTGGAGTGGGGATTGAACTGCAGGACACCCTCCATGCTGAAAAAAGGCTTCTTCCAGCTGCGCACCTCTGTGCCTCATTTCACAATAAACATCACATTTTCTCCGCAGTACGGGCCTGTGATGGACTTTCTCTAAAGCAGGTTTACTCCAAGACCTCCTATCTCACATGTGCTGGATTGGAAGGGACCTTAAAGATAATCCAATTTCAATCCTGTCAAAGACAGGGACACCTTCCACAAGACCAGGTTGCTCCAAGCCCCGTCCAACCTGGCCTTGGACAATTCAGGGTTGGGGCATCCACAACCTCTCTGAGAATCCTGTGCCAGTGCCTCACCACCTTCACAGACAAGAATTTCTTTCTAATATCTAATCAAAACCTGCTCTGAGTGTTTAAAATTATTCCTCCTTGTCCTAAATCTCTTGGAGCTGTGTATTTCTGCCTTGCTGCCAGTCCTGCATCATGTTGGTGGAAGTCCTTTACTCCCTAAATCTCTTGAGAAATATGAGGGAAATGGGTTTGGCATTTCCTGATCTTATATTAATGGCCACATTATAAAACTAATTGCCAGCTGATAGGAATTGTGTTAATCCTCTCAGGAGAGAGACAAATGAAGGGAAGGTCTGTGGAAACAGAACCATCCTTTTATTGCTGCAGAGCCCTGCCTAGATAGGATGAGGATAGGCGCTGGATTACTTTTATTACTGTGGAATAGCCTTTGGATATCACTCGTGCAGGTGCTATGTACACACAGAAAACAGTGTGAAAGATCACAGGTAACAGCAGACAGTGAGCTGGTGACTTGCCCATCACAGCCCCCATCCCCTGCCTGCTCCCTGGGGGAATAGGACCTGCAGAATTGCAGTCTCAAGGGCAACTTTTATTTTGGGGGGAAATGCAGAGTTTTCAGAGCTTCCCTGAACACAGTGGTGCAGTTTCCACTTACAAGGCATTTAGCAGTGCTGATCGATAGCAACATGCTCAGTGTCAAGACTTGAATTTTCAAATGGAACTTGCCCAGGGAATGATTTTTCCCTGTAAGGTGTTCAGGGTCAGTCCTGCAACACTGCAAATCCCAGCTCCAGGATAAAATCGTGTTTCAAAACCACATTGTAGGTTATGTGTCTCTGTAGTCCAGGGGGCAGAAGTATTTACTTACAGAGATAACAGTGAAGACCGTGTTCACCACTCCAACACCGATGGTTGCATAAACTGGTTGGTCAACCCCAGCTCTCTCAAAAATGTTTGTGGAGTAGTAAAAGATCTATCAAAATACATCAAGATGAAGGATTAGGCAACAGAGCTGGTGAAACTTTTTGTTCTCATGAGGGAAGGGTTGCACTTGCTTGGCTGAGATGTAGCATAATTTAATTATGATTAATTTTTCAACTTTTAACGGCTTGTTATAATAATTAAAGCTGAAAAATCCAAAGGAGCCTGAGGGAGTTTAAAATCCTGTTGAAATTCCCCTCTTGAGCTACTGCATTTGCACATTAAATCTGTTTTCTCCTATGTAGTCCATGTTTAATCTTAAAATCCAGATCACCAACACTGAGCACTCAAACAAATATCTTAACATGACCAAGTTTTACATGAATTTTAAAATATTCTCATTGCAATGACTCCCGTTTCTTCCTTCTCTCCAAGAATAAGGTGATTCCTTTTGGGTGAAAGTTACAGGCAGGAGGTAAATGGGTGGCTGACCCAGTGGCTGGTGGGCATGGCCTGGAGCCAGCTGGGCTGGGCATCCCTGTGTGCTGCTTAATGCTTCTGGGTGTCAAATGGTGATGTCTGGTATTCCAGGAGGTGATGCAAAAGTCGTTCAGCCAAATATGGCTAGACAATAGTGCTTCTGGGGTAAGCACGATGTCATTAAAGAGAGCAAGCTGCTGATGAACTCGGGTAGGTGGAGGGTCATGGGAGGGCTCAGGATGGGCTTGCTGTGCCAGCTGGTTTTGTGCTGGACTCCCTCCTACCCTTCTCCTCTCCTGCTCTCCCAGAGCCAGCTTGGCAGGGACCGAGGAGCCCGCTGCAGTCATGGGAAAGCCTTCTTTCATCCCTGTATGGCTTGCATGGAGCCAGAGCTGCCTTTTCATGCTCAGCATGGATTTCTTGAAAGACAGACATTTTGGGGAGACTCACCGCATTGATTCCCGAGAACTGCTGGGATATTTGCACCATCAGCGCCACGATGACAGCCTGCCTGTACTTGGAAGAGGTGAAAAGCTGTCTGATGGAGACTTTCTTCTCACTAGCAGCTTCTTGCTTTTCCTTTTCCATCTCTTCAATCTCTTTCATCGGATCACAGTTTCCTCTAAGCCTTTTCAAATCTTTGGGAAAAAAAA
>VYZQ01044861.1:0-10055 GCA_013400655.1 Mystacornis crossleyi
GGGGGGCACCTCTTCACTAACCCACAGTAAGAACTTGACCACTGACTTTAGAGGAAGTTTTTCCAAGAACTGTAGGAAAAAAAATGTTATCAGACTTTCAGCAATGATTCCAGGGGAGTCATTCACACAGGAAAGGGTGACAGAACTGACCCTTTATTTTCATGTAACTAGTTAAAAAATTTGTCAATTGGAAAGAAAGTTTTATAGGAGGGAAAGCATTGAAGGTCTTGAGTTGCTTGTAATTTACTTTTTTAGCTAGAATTTTGTTCAGTCTGTTATAACAAGCAGTGAAATGAAAACAGTGAGAAATCCAAACATTTGACCAGTCAGGAAACTAAAGGTGCAGAGAGACCTTGACCGCTGAAAAGCAGCTGAAAGGGACATTAGAGCACAGCTGAGAACAGCTAAAACTGGAGGTAAGGAATCAACAAACTACCTGTGGGTTCAGGGGATGCTCTGGGGCCTTCAAATGGAAATATCTGGAAACTGGCCCCTGGGCTGCAGTGAAAGCATTGCCTGCACTTCTGCCTTCTGCTCAGGTGTGACACCTGGCTACGTGCAAATCTGTGTTTCTATAAATCATCAATTCTCCCCTGCAGGATGCAGACACCTCCAAAAGGGAGCATGGCAGCTCTGCGGGTGCTTATGGCAACACTGCAGGGCAGACTAAGAGACAAAGTAAAGGACAATTATCTAAGACGGAATATCTGGTCCTGTAGCAACTCATTCAGACAAACCCCAGCAAAACATCACCCTCCTCCTTCCCTGCAGGAAGAACTTTCACCTACCAAATTCACATCCCACTCTCAACAAAAACTCTTTCCCCAAACCATGCCTTGCCCAAGCTGATCTCAGAGAGACTAATCCTGAAAACTACCTTTATAAATCTCCATGTAGTGGATGAAGAAATGAGGAATTAATTACTTGACTAAAGTAAGTAAGCAACAATAAGGGAATCTTAAAAGGCTGGAAGTTTTAGTCCAAAGCACCTTTCCAGTTTCTGCTGTCACTCTCACCCTGGCTTGCTGCTGTGTCCTACAAGACTTTGGGATTGTTAATAATCTACATCAATTTACAGCCTCTCAGGTCAGGAAGATTAGAATAGGAGGTAGATAAAGTAAATATTAGATATTATAAAGATTAGTCCCATCAGTCTCTGTTATTTACTGCTTGTGAAGCACAGCAGGGAACACAGAATAGTGCAAGAGGGGGCTGGTCACCAGGCTGCAAGTGGACAGAGTTGCCAAGCTATAAATATGCTGATGTATTTTTACACTTGTTGTGGCAAAGTCACATCACTTGTTGTGATGCTGGAACATTGCTGGGGCTGTTTTCTAATTATAATTAGATTCTGTTACTTTTCCAGTGTCATTATCAGAGACACAGTCATGTGTGCTTGCTTTTAAATGCTACTGGCCCTGCTAATTATTCTGGGCACAAGGGAACTCCACAGGCAGAGGGGAAACAATTCCAGTCCCAGGAGCGCCTCCTTCAGATGGTGGGTACCCCTCTGACACCATCACAGCCCACAGCAGGGACACGCTGTAGGATGCTGTGACTGATTTTTGGATGCCGATTTCAGTGAGCACCCCTCCAACAGCACACCTCAGGGGGCACTGGCAGCCTCTCTGCAGGTGGTCTTTCCTTGCCCTCACCTGCTGGTGCCCTCATGTCTGTAGGCTCTTTTGCACCTCTGGATTCCGAGGCAGGATTTGAAAGCAAATGTACATTTTCAGAATCCAAAAAGAAGATGACACCTCTCACTATAAAATGACTTGCTGAAGCAGCCACACTTAAACATCTGTTTAAACCTTACCAGACCATCTGATGCTGAAAGGGTTTTCCGTTGTTTCTTGGAGCACCACTGTTCTGCATCTCACAAGTACTGCCACAGGGATCTTCCCAAACAAACTACGAGGAGCTGTGCCCAGGGAAAACAGGACCCTGGGCTTTGTGGGTGTAGCTGATGTGCAGAGATTCCAGCTGAAAGCACTAGAGGACTTATTGGAGCAGTTCCTCATCTACAGGTCCACAGGAAAGTAGAATTAAAAGATGGGACTTAACAGCTAGGAAGAACCACACTGCTTCTGCTTAATCTTCCTATTAGGATAACACAACCAAGATAAGGGCAAGAAACAGCCTACCACACTGATACAACACTTTTCTGGAATTCTATGCTACCAGTGGTATTTCTGACATTAAGCAAATAGTAGGAAGAAAATGGAGATGGTTCTGTGCAAATGTGTGAACACTCCCAGAAGCTTTGGCCATTCAGCCCCAGGCACTGCTCTGCCCGATCAGGTTTGACTGATGCTCAGGTACCTCAGTGTGCACTTCAGCTCCTTAACCAAGCCAGGAGATTCCAGATTCTGCATTTTACACCATTCCCAGGATGCCTCCCATGTTGTGGAGTGGCCTCTGCAACTGAAATATAAAGACTCGTGGTCCATCAGACCCTGCAAACTTCCCTGTATTCACTGAGATGTATCTTTAGGTCTTACGCTTATTACACCTTATGTTGGTGTCTGAATGAACTGTTGGAGCTTCAGAAGGAAAAAGCTTTCAAGATCATCAGTGGGACTGCTTTTATCAGCTGCAGACTGTTCTTTACATGGTCTCTCTGTCTTGGAGGAAAAACTGAGTGACTTGACTTGCACTCAAAATTCCACCATAAGTGTTTATGGTTTTCCCTAATTACAGTGGCTTTATGTCCAGAAAACAATATGTTAGTGCCCAGTGTATGTCTTCCTTTGCTCAGCATCAAGCCCTGAGTTCTATTTTCCTTTTTATCAATACCTCTTTCCCTTCCTGATGATGACTATGATACCTTTCAAGCAATTGTAGATTGTTTTAAAGTCACCTTTTAATCACCTTGTACAGCCAGGGCACGTATACTTAGCTCCATTAATCTTACTTTATTTAGCTGCCATACTGCAAGGCAAGATGCTCCCATCAAATAATCCCTCACCTTCCTGGCTCTGTAGGAATAACAATTACTCTCAGTCCCAGGGGGACTGGTCACCTCTGCAGCCCAGGGTGCTCCAGAGGTGTGTGCAGGCCAGGATGATGGAGGAGAGCATTTCATCCCACTTTACAGTACAAAAGGATCCTTTTTGCTTTTAGGAGTACTATATACATCCTCTAAAGCAGGAAACTTAATTAGCCTGGCTGCTCTGACAGTGTTTTCTCCTGGGAAAAAAAACTTGCACTCCTTCAGTGATCAGAACTTTTTAATCTTGGTGCCAAACGCATTTCTCTGAATTAATATTGGTGGAATGAAAAGGCTTTCTTCTCTGCTTCAGCCTTCTCTCCCAGGATAAATCTTTTTGGAATTTGCTTTACATATTGTGCTTTTGAATGTTCTTTTAAATGTTAAAAAATGACTGTGTGAGAATGTCGCCTTCTCATTAATAAAATTTACTACATATTTTCCTCCATTGTTACCAGCACAGTTCCAGCAGTGTTAACAATGGGAACCCTAGAGCAAATGGTCTGGCACCAGCACTTGTCGTCAAACTATGGCTGGTCAAAAATGTGTTTGAAAACTGGCCTTGTGGTTTTTTTAAGTGTGCTTGTTTTCAGTAAGCACTTCCAAATGATTAAAAAAAAAAATCCAGTGTTTAGTTGTATTTTAATCAGAAAGATATCGAGGGGTTTGTGATTTTGGGGGGGAAAACCTATGGTGGTGAATAAAAGAAAGTATTGTGTTCCATTACCTGCCTTTTTCTTGACTGGAGGGAGGAAATCAACAAAAAGAAAAGAACAGGAGGGTATGGTTCTCTTCATTCAGAATGGAATGAAGCAGGTTTTTAAGTTCAGAATCACTAACAAAATGGGAAAAAAATCATAAACCTTCTGATGTCTTTTAAAATTCATTCTAGTGTATATTCCTTCTCTTTGTATCACAGAGGGGTGTACAATATGGCCCATTGTGACAGCAGTGAGCGACCAAGTTTTCAAGTTTGCAAGAAGCTTTCAACACCAAGGTAAGGAGCCCTCAGCTAAATTCAGCAAAGGCAGGAAATATTTAAATGTGTTTCTAGTGCTGGTGGAAGAAGCAAAGCAGCAAAGCTCTCTGGTGAAAGCTCTGTAGGGAGCCAGAATGGTCCTCTCTGATATTAAAATTTAGTAATCTACAAAAGCTGCTTCCATTCACTGGAAACTACTGATACTTTTTTCCCTTTTGCAAATACTTAATTTCCATTGTTACCACAAATCTCTGCTGTAACAAAAACACAGCAAAAGCACATGCTCTGAAATCCCTCAGTTGTGCCTTCCTATAGCCATGGAAACAGAGTTTTGCATGCCCAGGGCACAGCAAGGTGGATTTGTCAGGGTTCTCCTTTTCCTTGCAACCTGTCACTCAGCCTGTTTGCTTCTTGTGAATGTGCAAAGCAAGATCCTGGACTGAGACATTTTTTATTTCAACTCAGACCAAGGTCACACCTGGTCATGACCGATACTTGACTGGCCTCCCTCAGTGAACTGGTTTTTATACTCTTCTCACAATGAATTTAAGTCATCAGCTGTTAATGCTTCTGCAAACCTACTGCTTCCTTCCTGGTGTTAGACGAGGATTCAGAGGACCCAGTTAATACTCACAGCTCGATCCAATTTAAGAAGAGGATTTTGAGCTCAATTAGGTTGCTTACTGGCTGCCTCTGAACCCGAGCTGGGACTAAACTGTGTGAGAACCTTCCTTTGGGTCAGACTGAAATAACCCAAGATACATCGGCACACCTGAACAAAAGCTCTGCTCCACTGCTGATTTAATGCTCTGCATTCCCAGTGGTCCTGTGGAGATGCCTGCATTTGTATAAGAACCTACTCATTTACATCACAGCCCCTTTTTCCTTTTTTTTTTTTTTAATGCACATATGAAGTGATGTTAATAATAGTTTGTGACCTACTGCGCTTTTCATCTGAGGATCTCTCACAAAGCATTTTAGGAGACTGAATCAATTTTCAAAACACTCCTATGTAATACTATCCCAATTTTACTGGACGGAATACTAAGGCAGTGGGAGGCAATTTTCCCAAGGGTTCATTGGTAGTGTCAGAAATAGAGCCCTGGACTTGGACTCCAAATATAGCCGACATTCTCATCCCATGGCTGAAAACGGAGTGCAGGAGTCCCCACTTTAACACTGAACATACCTTCTGCCTTATGCTTCCGAAACGGCTGCCTGTTGCCATGGCAACTGTGGTTCAGATCTCTGGACCAGCTTTGCTTCTGTTACATCAATGAAAATCATGAGCAAATTCATTGAAATTAATGGAGCTACCCCAGATTTTCATGGTCAAGGGAGGATACAGAGCAGATTTAGTCCCTCTGAATTTGATATAAGAAGGTGGTGATCCCTTGAGAGTGGGAAAAATTTCTTTGATCATTGCAGGGGGAAAAGGATGAAGGACATCTTGCAACAAAGGTATAAAAAGAAAATCTGTGAACTTGACTTTGGGGTGACCGGACATTCTCAGGCCTACTTCTGACCATTACCAATGGAAGGCCTTATTTTTCCCAAACAAGTGTTCTACTTCCCCCTTGCACTGAGCAAAGGTCATATTCATGCTTTTACTGTGAGAGTAAGGGATGGTGGAGAATGGAGTCAAAGAATCTACGAAGGAATGTGGACACAACCAGCTTGTGCTGCTGTTTGCAGGATGGGTCTCAAAAGGATGAGGGAGGGAGCTGGCAACAAGTCCTCAGGTTGCCTCCCTGTGGCCGCTTCCTGGAGGGGAAGGCAATGCCTGATGGAATGGTAACCTGAATAAACAATTTCTTCAGTGTCTGCCACAGCACTGCAAGGACCCGGACTGCTGCTTACTGGGGAAATGGAAGAAATGTGGGAGGCAAGACGTGGAACAGGGAGAGCTCTCATAGCAATAGTAACCATCACCCCAGAGCTGCGTCATTATCTGCAGCACCTCAGCTCTCTAGACCAGAGGGCAAAACTGATGCTAGCACAGGCAGTGTCTCCTCCACTCACACATAGCCTTGTGTGCAGTGAGAACTGGGGGCTGGCACGGGGGAAGAGGTAAAGTACAGAAATGGAGCATCTCAAAGGCTTAGAAGTCGGTTGATCACCCTACACTTGGGCTAAAGCACAAATTCTTATTTGAGATGAGCTTCTCCTATGATCCTGGAAAGCAAACCATGCTATCCTGTGTCCATAGCTGAGCAGGCAGCTGCTGTTTCACACAGTTCACAAAAAAACTGGAAATATCCTCCTGTAAAACTCAGTTTGTCACACTAGCAGAGGTTATGCTGCTGATCTTGCTGTACTTCAAACACTTTAATCTACAGTTATTTGACTTCATGAATTAATGTTCAACCTTTTCAAGCTGGCAGTCATGCACATTACACTGTTCCTGACCGCTCAAGGGAAGCCCTTTGGATCAGGTAGATTCAGTACTCAGAGGAGGTGTTATCACTGTGGCAAAACTGATGCAAATTTTTTGAGTGGAACTCCTGAAAATCAAAACGGGAGCTGGGAAGTCTGTGTGCAGCAAGGTCTGGCACCATCTGCTGTTCCTTATGGCAAAAATCCTGCCGAGCTTTCAGAGCTGTTTACGCATTTGTGCTGCAAAAAACTTGTCCTAATCTGGGGGCAAGGGACATCTGGCAGTGACACTGGATGGGGGTAGAACTCAGCACTCAATTTGGAGGACCACAGACACCGTTCCAGAGGTCACTGCAAGACTGATCCTTGCATATAATGAAGCTAGAGCAAAGACTGGCTTTGGAAAGCAGAGCTGATCAGACAATGCAGTGACCCTGCTGAACATCCCAGAGTTGCATCAGGGACGTGCACGGTCAGCCAGGCCATGGTTTGGATACGTGTTTTGTAAGACTCAGTATCTCTTGCGTAAAAAATATCATTTTTTTGCCCACCTCAAAATAAGAGGTCAATGCTCTGATTCAGTATCTCATTACATGCTAAAATTTGTATTTGTCCTATCATTTTACCAAAAGCCTGACCTGATTTCAAGCTTTTAAAGAAATCCCCATGAACATGAGGTTCAGGCTGAGTGTCCAAGGTGAATGCTTTCCACATCTGCTGCTGGAAAGAGCGACCAAGCAAAAAATGACTGGAGATAATACAGAAATTAAGTTTCTACATTGTGAACATTTCCAGCTTCTTGGAAAGACATGAATCCAAATTTTTTTTTTTTTTTTTTTTTTTTTTTTTAAGTAATTTTATAGTTCTACCCAAAAGATTAGGTAAAAAGCTTGAAAATGCCACATAAAATTGAGTTGTCATAAGAGTAATACCAAGTTGTACTCTTGAAACAAATTTGTGATTTTTATGTCCACTTCATTACATTTTTGAAGGCACAACCTATAAGATTTAAGTACTTGATGTTAGTGATAGTACAATGCCATTACTATGAGACAGTAATATCTATCCATGTATGATAAGGGCAAAAACTGACTTCTCCCTTTAAGTTAGACCACATTTATCTCCCACACAATTCCCTTGAAGATTTATACTCGTAGAATAGAGACTCTCCACTGACTCAGGAAACCTGCCACTCTACACGATTGCCATAATTTGAAATGACAAAATGTTTACAAGGAAAGGCAAAAAAATCTCAAGATTTGAATTTGCTGATTGTTGTTGAAAGCTCAGAAATCAGACAGTCATATTAATATTGGAAACACACTTTATAAATAGGTGCTCGAAAAAGGACTTTGCTCCTCTAAAAATGGGATTATTTCTAAGTCTGATGGAAACATCAAAAAGTGAGTATTTCCACTTCCAGTGGATCCAAACATGCCCATTTTCTCAGAGCTCTTGGAAGAGGAATATTTAGGGATTATTGTCACAAAAGTTTACAGAATGAGCTTGTGCTCCACACACTGATTTTCACAGATATAGCTCTGCTGTGTTCTGTAGGGAGTAGCTAAGACATTGTGAGTCTTTTTTTTTTCTAAGAATGGCAACAAACATTTTTTAGATCTATGTTTTATCAGTACTTTTTACATCCCAACTACAGAGTTTCCTTATTTTTTCCTCCCAGCCATCTCTGAGCACGACCCTACACCGGGACACCTCACTGGGCATCACCCCCCATTCCTCATGGCTGCCTGTGGAAGCTGGGAAACAGTGCAGTCACACCAGTTCTTTGGACTGAAGTTTTAAGGGGAGCTTTTCAAGGTCAGAAAATATCAGAAGACTGAGCGATGATCCCTCCGTGAGAAGGCCTGATACCAGTGACTTTACCAACACCACTTATTTTTGGTGACTTTGCCCTGATTTTTTCAGGCACTGCTCACTGCCATTTTTCTGACTATTTAATGCTGTTCCCAGGGGCACAGATCAGTTACGCTAACACTCAGAACACAAAAGGATAGAAGCTGAAAACTCTGTGTCAGCTAAATATATATATATACAGTTGGGTTTGCATAAATGAACTTTACCTGTAAAAGTCAAGAGTGCACAGCACACTGGGGTATATAAGCTCCTGATTGCCTATCCTCATAATGAGACAGATCAACAAAACAAAAACATCCACAGACAAACCAGGGCCTAATTACATGATTGTGCCAAAACTGGAGAGCCATAAAAAGGGATCAGCAGCAACAGCAGTAAATTATCTCAGCTGCTGCATGAAAATAGAAAAAAAAGTGATTGGCTATCATGTTCTTTAGCATGGCTTTCACTTGCTTGAGTTGGTAATTTGCCCATTTTGTACAGCTTTTTGGCTTTGTGAACTCAAAGTTCTTTGTTTCCCCCCCAGTCAAAACTCATCCTGTCCTCTTTTCATGGTCCCAATGTGCAAACTGCACCTTCTTACAGCACAGTTCTGCCCTGCACCCACACCATGCAATGGTGAGACATGGAGAGACCTCTCAGCTGGCTGAGACTGGGAGGGGCTGTGGGGGCTCCCCCCCCGTGGGGCTCCCCCCTCCCCCGGGAGGATGGGACCCTGGGAGGGGGCATACTCTGGGCCACGCAGGGTTCCTGCTGGGGGAATCTCTGCTTTGTTCTAAGTTCTGTGTCCCTATTGGTGCCAAATGTTTCCCCCGCCCCTGTGATTCTCGCTTTACACTGGAGTTTTCCCATGAGTCTCGTCTTTGCTCCCAGCCTGGCAGCTGGGTGGGATGAAAAATAAACACCGATGAAAAAAACATACGCAAAGATCATTCCTTATTCTTTCCACTGGCACAACTGTCTTTGGGAAGGTTGCACCTGACTGCAACAGATGGTGGAGAATGCGGGCAGCCTAACGATCAACACTGGAGACAGTTCAGCATCCTAGCAGAACAACTCTGAATGGAGGAACAGTTAAGATTCTGAAGATCCCCAGGAATTCAGTGAGTAAAAAATTTCCTGGATGTCTCTTTGTTCCTTTGTTTTGCTGTTCCCACTCAGGCAGTGGAAAAAGTCGTGGTTATGGAAAAGATACCAGAACCACAGAGGGAACTTTATCTCCAAATGGAAAAAGGCCTTGTTTCGGAGAACTTGAGTTATACTCAGGAGGGATTGAAACACTGTGTTCACTGGTTGTTTAAGAATTTACCTTGTGTCTCTTGGGACTTATTTTTGAAATAAGATTTTCAATGGGAAGTTTGGACAGAGATACAGGCACATTGGGAAAAACAAACCAATGGAAGACTTTTTNACGGCTGAGGGGTTGCGGGCAGCAAGGCAGCTGCCACTCAGGGCCAGCACCAACAGCATGAGCGCAGACCCGTGAGATGAAAAGTTCTTGCAACAAAAGTTTTGGGAACTGTAAAATGGTTCAATGTGAAACATCATTACGGTTTCATAACCAGAAGTGACACCCAACAGGATGTGTTCATTCATCGAACCGTGATTAAAAAGAATAATCCCCAAAAATACCTCCGTAGCGTGGGGGATGGAGAAATTGTGGAATTTGACATAATACAAGGACTAAAAGCCCCCCAAGCAGCCAATGTTACCGGTCCTGGTGGTGTTCCAGTAAGAGGAAGCAAACATGCACCAGATCGCCTCTATCCTACCTTTCCCTGTTATCCTGTATCAGATAAGACGAACCCCTTTCTAGGTTTGCCCAGTTTCTATTAT
>VYZQ01044867.1:8574-21137 GCA_013400655.1 Mystacornis crossleyi
TTTTTTTCAGCATTCTCAGTCACTTCAGCCTTGTAGCTCATAATTACATAAAAAATGTAGAGTGAGAAAGCATTTATCAGAATCTGCTGCACTGAATCAATTTAAAAGAATGTCACTTACAAGTTTAAAAACAATCCTGCCAGCAAGTCTGACAGAGTCTGGAGGAAAATTGGGCTCGATGCTCTTAAGACACCTGCATTCCTGCTTGTGGTCCAGCCAAGCTTCTTTCTATCAGGATTTTTTAAAAAGGAAGAAAAAGAAAATAAACAGCATTTTATTTTACGTAACCTGTATCCTATTTTTTTATATATACACACATATTTTATGCATATAGTTGTTTATAGTTTTATATGCACACAAACATGCTGAAAGCAACGCGCACTGATTCTCATTTGTTGTGGCATGAAGCAGCAACTGTATGTAGCTGCTTACATCACAAGATTGGAGAGAACTAGAAAGGATGCTAACTAACACACACAGAACTCTAGGCACGTGTTCACTCAGCAATCAGGACTGCAGAGGCCATCAGAGTCCATTCACTTCCCTAAATGCAGCTGCTCTAATGCAGTGGTCAAGTTTTCAGTGCTGCAAAAACCGTCCCCAAACATCCCTGAGCTGATGAGGTGTCAACGCCCACAGCTGGGAGGACTGGTGGTGATATTTTTCACAGCTCAGACCAGGAGTGGTCACTGAAACCAAAACAGAACCAAGAATATCTTAGTTGCATATATTACCCAAACCTGCAATTTTTGTTTCACAGGCCACTTTGATTAGAATAGCAGAGAAGAGTCAGGATGACAAGATAAAGGAAAGCTGCTTCATATTGAATTATGTCTCTTTTTTCCTCTACCATTCATTGCTGCCCCAAGATTAGTGCAATAGAGCAGCAAGAATGAGTCTTCAGCTAAAGAAACATGTTGGAAGAAACCATTTCTGATTGCTTTTTTTTCTTGTCTTCTGTCTCTACAAGCACAAAATTCTGTTTATAACATACAAAAACTCCAAGTCCATCTCATTAACATACTACATATTTACAGATTTTATTTGCACATTCACGGTTTATGTTTGAAGCCACATAGCTCTTTCAAACAGTTTTAAAAGCAAATTAAAAGAACAGGGCACAATAAAAATTTGCTACAATGACAAGTACTCAGAACCAAGGGCTTCTGAAGGTGACATTTTCTAGCAAATGCAGTAAGGAAAAAAAACATGAAATCAGAAAAACAGTTTCCGTGAGGTGAGTGCCACAGAGAAAATGATTGTCTAATGTTAAGTACATGTTCAGCAATTAAAAAGAAAAGAGAAAATGGCAGAGCTATGTGTAAGGGCACATCAGACCTGGAGATGCTGATGTGCGAGTTATAAAGATTCCGAAGGCAATCACACAATTTTTTCTTAAGCTGAATTTAAGAGAAGGAATCATTTCAGGTAACTAGGTTTCAGCGCCAGTAGCATTTATTCTATTAAATTTAGATTNTGACTCAGAACCAAGGGCGTCTGAAGGTGACATTTTCTAGCAAATATGCAGTAAGGAAAAAAAACATGAAATCAGAAAAACAGTTTCCGTGAGGTGAGTGCCACAGAGAAAATGATTGTCTAATGTTAAGTACATGTTCAGCAATTAAAAAGAAAAGAGAAAATGGCAGAGCTATGTGTAAGGGCACATCAGACCTGGAGATGCTGATGTGCGAGTTATAAAGATTCCGAAGGCAATCACACAATTTTTTCTTAAGCTGAATTTAAGAGAAGGAATCATTTCAGGTAACTAGGTTTCAGCGCCAGTAGCATTTATTCTATTAAATTTAGATTTTTTTTTTCCCCTGTGGCTTGCACATAATAAATAAACTGAACTTTTTATTTCTTTCAGATACAGGAGAGATTTGTGATTTCATTTCTTTTACCCATAACTCTACAAGGGGAAAAAACAACACCAAGAAGGCATTAATCCAAATACAGTTAGTGTCACATGCTGTCTGACAAATAAAAGTTAAGTATTTAGTGCTGAATAGAATTATCCTTGTCTAGAAAAAACAAGGTCATGCTTCTAAATGTCCAGACATCATTCTGTGTAATGCAATTATATTGGCATTTGTATCCAACTAAAACTAAAAATGTTCCTAGGAGTAAGCTTTTATCTGTCAAATTTTTTCCTCTACATTAATGTTGCACAGAATTTTAAGCATGTTAGAGGTGACATCAAAATGATTAATAACTTACCCAGCCAATAAAGCCCTAATGAGATGAAATACGCTGTACCCCATAGCATCATATGCCATGTCTCTTTGAGAGCATTCCCATGTGATGAGAATAGTTCAAACATATGTCTTCCACGAAACAGCACTTTGGCCAAAACTGATGCCAAAAAGGAATCACTCTGATTCCTCTGCAGAATGAGCTGGAATGGGGACTGCCAGTCACTTACTCCCAACTGGTCAGTGAGAGAGAAGAAAGCTCCAAATGCATTAAATATAATAAAATTCAACAATATTTTTTCTTACTACCAATACAACATGGATACAAATTACAGGACAATGTGAGAACAAAGATTAGTGACCCTGGAGAGACCTAATCTTAAAGTCAGTCTCTAACAATATTTATTGGTTGGGTTTATGTTAGTCCCACATTTCTTTGTGGGAGGGTTTTCTTAATTCTGTGTATCCTGGCTTTCAGTCAAGGTTTTATATCCTATATCCAGCACAAGTATAAGCATTGTAGTGCAGAGACATGTCCACCTAGTATGACCCTTCTCCTCCACAGCAGGGAAGGTCTTGCAATTTTGCGAAGATTTCTTTTGCCCCTGTTAGAAATGAACGCTAACAGGAGGCAAAGAAAGGCAAGTGAATAGTGCAGGGCAATACAAAACCGTCCTCCTCAAGGCTTCACTACACTTAGGAACTTGGGAAGAATATCCTTTCGTTTATCTCCTCCCAAAGCCCTGTCTCTCCTTCAATCTCAGTGTATCCCAAGCGCAAATCCTCAGGCTTTACCCAGGTGAAAATGGTCAGCACCCACAAGGCTTCAGAGATGGAGCAGCACAGAGCCCTTTACTGGTGGCCGATCGAGAGTCTGCCCGCTGAACCAGCGCCACCCCAACTCCAATGCCTCCCCCCACAACCCAGGCCCAGGATCACCTCCTGCTGCCTCAGGTCATGGGCAAAGACCCCTCACAAACGCCTGCAATGTCTTGCATATTTTCAGCTGAGCGATTTTGCCAATGCACATCCATTCCATCTGCTGTTGCTGTCTCCCCAGAGCCTGAATCTACAAAAGATCCCAAACCAGTGTTGATGAAACAAAGGTTTCCCTTGTCTTCGAAGCAAGATCAAAAAAAAAGAATGCTTCCTGCAGATTAATTTGCTAATAAAAAGCTGTTAAAGACTAGATCTGATTAACCAAAAAAAAACAAAACAAAAAAAAAAAATCAAAGTCAATTATTTTTCCATTGGAAGGTTTTGATCTGTTAAAAGCAAATTATCTGTAATTTTCACAAGGTTGTTTGAATTTTTACAGAATGCTTTTTTTTAATTATGACATTTTACTTTTATTACATTATTTCAATTATGTTTCATAATGTCACATTCTGAATTCTGCCTGAAATTACTCTTCCATTTTTCAGGGATTATCATCTATATCATTGGTCCCCAATCTATGGGATTCACCATATTAATATACTTAACAAAAGTGATTATGAGGAGCAGCAGGCGTGATAACTCTACTTTTAGAGAGACAACATAACATTGTTAGAAGGCAGGCAGCCCATGAAATAAGGCATCAACCAGTGGGAAAGGGGCTACAGCAGGGGAATGCCAAATAGGGGCAAAAACCAATGAGGTTTGACTGGGAAAAAAAACTTACAAGCAAAAAATCTATATGTATTTGATCCTGAAATAAGAATTTAGTTGAAAAACGTCACTCTAAAGTATCCCTTGTGATAAGTTCCAGTTCCACATTTCTAATATTTTTTAAAGTAAATTAAAGTGGTAAAAGTGCAAACAGCTTGCTTCAACTGGCCTGAAAAAGAAAAATAATGGGAATTTTTGAAATTTGGAACAACTCACTCATAATCTTCAATATAGACATTATGGAGATTTGTAAAAACTGGATATTCTGATCTGTATATATTTTTTTTCAGGACTACTGGCTTTGTATACATACTTTCCCTTAAAGGATAACTATTCTCACTGCAATTCCCAAAAAGAGAAACATTTCCGAAGACTATTTCTTCTTTCATGTTAGCCTGAAGATAGCTTTTTGTACCACTTGACATTTTAAAACAAATTAGGAGGTTTACAAGATATTTGCAGCTTTAAAAATGGCTCTTTTTGGTACACTCTGAAATAGAAATCCCCTGCTGCATTTACTTTGAAGTTTCTTTCACAAAATCTATCTTTATTCTAAACCCAGTACACCTACTGAGATTAATTTTTTTTTAAGTCAGATTTTGTTATTAATTCTGATTTCATTTAATGTATTAATTACAAAGCTCCAGAAAAATAACAGGTTTTAAGCCTAAGTGTTTTGAGTTGCACTGTCACACATCCAAAAATAATCAAATCATTCTGCAGCTAAGTGTAAACTGCAAATTCAACTGCATAATTTGCATTTCAAAGTTATCTGTATTTATAAAACTAGAAAAAGTCCTGTTATGCCAATATTCACTTTTTAAAATATGCAAACTGCAGTTTCATCAATACCCTGCTGTTTATTTGTTGACCAATTAGTTCAATTAGAAGTGCACATATTAACAAAATGCACTTAAGCTACAGAGGCTAAGTAGGGCACAAAGCATTTGGTTCAGCTTTCCCAACAGCTGCTATAAAACCAGAGCAGCACAATAGTTTAGCTGGCTTATTAGAATAAATAGGAATCAGAGGACAGTTCTCAAGAGCAAAGAGATCTGGCTGGTCTCAGTTTTATCTGGATCATTTGTTTCGAGTCATTACTCACAATTAATTCACTGCTTTGACTAAAAAATAACTTTTTTTTTCTGATATTCTCTGTCGCTACCTAATATCACAGGATATTGCATACATTAATTCAATATTAATTTACTTATATTAATAGTTCAAGAAATTATGTGCCTGCAAATACACAGCAGGTTAAGTGCAGATTACTTTCAGCAGCAGTAGCCTGTGTCACTGAAATTCACACCTACAACTGCGGATGGCTTCAAACATAAGAAGCTCCCCAGAGCTAGAAGCACCAAGCGAAGATACGCAAGATGGCTTCAGGCTATCCCTTATGAATCCTTGAAGAACATTCACATAGTTGTGTTTCTCAATGAGGAAGCTCCAGTTCCTACCTCTATTGCCTCTACACCTAAGTCGGAACAGCATTACACCTTGCGGATTTGATCGTGCAGGTCAGTGCCAGCACAGTCTCATTTTGCGTTAGAGACCTGCCAACAGAAGCTTTACCAATGACTCTCCTAGAACATATTTGTTTTAAACTTACCTTGCAAATACTCTGGTCTTTCATAGTCTTTATGGCCATGTTTTCTTTATAATCTCCCACAATAAATCTACCTGTGCCATTATTACTGGTGCTACAGTAAGCACCTAATGTGCGTAGCACACATTTGCCATTCGATGAATCAAAATGACATTATCTTCCTCTTTTCCCTCACCATACGTTTTAATCCCCAAAAGGAGGGATTTGTGGCATCTTGAGAACACTACAGATTATACTAAAGCAGAATTGTTTATAGAAGCACATGATATGTGACAAGATCAGCCCTGAGTAGAAACACTTGGGGGTGTTGGTTGACAAGGAGCTCAAGGTGACCCAGCGAGGTGCGCTCGCAGCCCAGAAAGCAACAGCACCCTGGGCTGCATCCAAAGCAGCGTGGCCAGCAGGGCCAGCGAGGGGATTCTGCCCCTCTGCTCCGCTATGGTGAGACCCCACCTGGAACACTGCATCCAGCACTGGGGCCCCCAACGTAAGAAGAACATGGGGCTGGTTGGGGCGAGTCCAGAGGAGGGACACAAAGACGACCAGAGAGCTGGAGCACCTCTCCTATGGAGACAGGCTAAGGGACCTTGCAGCAGCCTTCCAGTACCTAAAGGGGGGCCTACAGAAGAGCTGCTGAGGGACTGTTTACAAGCACGTGTAGTGAGGATAAGGGCTAATGGCTTCAAACTGAGAGTATATTTAGCTTAGACATTAGGAAGATCTTTACTGTGAGGGTAGTGAGGCACTGGAACAGGCTGCCCAGAGAAGCTGTGGATGCCCCATCCCTGGGAGTGTTCAATGCCAGGCTGAATGGGGCTTTGAAAAACCTGATCTACTGGAAGGTGTCTGCCCATGGAACTAGATGATCTCTAAGGTCCCTTTCAACCCAAACCATTCTATGATGCTTTCACTCCACGATTGTTGGAATGTCAAAGACTTAACTTGAAAAATTAAATTCATTTCCGTTTCATAGACTATCATTACTAGTCTATTTTGACTAGTTTCTTTTCTTCATTTTTTTTCTATTTAGGAAGAGAAAAAAAAATAAAAAAAACACCCGCCCCCCCCAAGAAAACAACCACTACCAGCTCTCACCCTCCCACCTAAAAAAGAAGCCATATGCGAAACTACAAGGAACCATTTAAAACTTCAAGTGTTCTATAAGTCAATCTTCAAGGTTCAAACCTCAGGTGCCAAAGTTCAAACCTCAGGTGCCTGGTTCTCTGCTCTGTTTGGCCCAGTCATTTATGCCTTGCGTATTTTTTATACCTTACAAAGTCCTGCCATTTGCTGCACACATGCCTAAGTGACAAAACAAGTCAAATATAAAAGTTAAGATTTTGGGCCTGAACACCTTTGAGGACTATTTCAGAATACAGAATCACAGGATAAGTCATGTTGAATGGATCTTTGGAGATCTCTAGTTGCAAAGCAGGGTCAGCTCTGAGGTCAGACCCAGCTCAGAGTTTTATCCAGTTGGGTCCCCAAATCCTCAAACACACAGATCACACAAACACCCTGGCCAGCCTGTTCCACCCCTTGGCTGTCAAGAGCTTTTCCTTGTACCCCATGTGAACCTCTGGTCTTTCAACTAAAGCCTGTTGCACCAGTTTTCCTTAAGGCCTTCTCTTCTCAACACATTCCTGACCCTTATTTCCTCTTAAAAACTGGAATATAGAATTTACCATTATAAAAAGTACTCTTGAAATACAAATTGTTTTACTGCAAAATTGACTTAGAGCCTTCAGTCCACAGTTCCTCCTCCTCTCACCAAATACAGTCAAACACCACACATTTCACATTAGTTTTTGTCTTTTGTACTGATCAGAATCTTACATTTGTAGCTATAAAAATACTCAAATAAAACAAGGCAGCATTTTTACCCACTTGAAGAGGTGACCCCCGTGGGGGGGATGGGCGTGAGTGGATGCGTGGGGCACGGGGTTTCTCTGTCCCTGTTCCCTGGTCATGTGTACCCCACATCCCGTCCCCTATTGGTCACTTTGAATGTAGCCCGCGGGAATCCTGTACTTAAGGGAGTGTTCACGGGACCCCGGGGGGGTTGTTCCAGACCTGTTCTGGGGGCAGTCACTGTCGGAGTCCCTGCCGGGCTCTGGCCATGTGCGGCCAGGGGGAATAAAATCTGAAAACATCTATCAAATATCGTCTCCTTGATTCTTCCACGGGCCAAGGCTGTCTCCCAGGGAAAGGTTGCAGCCGCCCCACTGCAACACCCACTCTGTTCAAAATTACAAATAAATTGCAATGTGGAGGTGTGACATGCAAAATGCATGGGGATCCTGTAAAAGAAATATTCAAATGCCTATTTTCTTAAATCCTTTATAGCTGTTATTTTTCATCTTACCTGACAAGATCTACCACAGTATTTAGCAACCTTGCACTGAGAGCACCTGTGCAGATTTTCATTCCTGTTTAGGAAAAAAAAAAGGGGTTATAAATACAAATGGAGTTTTGTATTTATCCTTCTTCCCTAACTAACAATTTCCAAATATTCCAAGTCACAAAAAATATCTTAAAAACAAAACTAGTCTAAAATGCACTGTAATGCAAGAAGAAATTGTACATAGTTATGTTCAAAGCTATAGTCACAACCCTTTACTTGTGTCACTCACCACCTCTGGGGCCACTTAGGATCAACAGGAAAGTTATCAACTGTGCTTTTGTCATCAACTCTGAGGAGTTTGATTTTGTAGATAACATCATAATTAGAGCTGTGCAATACAGCTAAGTAATCTATTTACTATCTGAGTCTTGTCTTAAGCAAGCAAGCATGACTATCTGTCGTAAATAAGACCTTGTTGTGAACCTGCGGCTATGACATCAAATTTTATCTTTATAACAGAGTCCAAAGTTGACATGTCAGCAAAAATTTCTACTCTTAGAAAACGCTTCTGATCAGTGAACAATGAGAAAAAAATAAAAATTCATGGGGGAAATAAAAAAATCCAGTGAAAACTAGAAGGAGAACTCAGACTTACACATCACAATCTAAAGGTGAAAAGCACCACCTGACTGTACTACTGTTTTCTGATACTGTCTTAATTTAGTTATATGACTTAAGAAAATGTCACTTGAAGTTCTGTACATTTTTAGACAGTAAGTAAGGATTAAATGTGAAAGCACTCACAGAGCAAATCTTTGCACCTCAAATATATAAGTAAAGATATTTACTTCAGATGAGTAGAAATGAGACAGATTTTGAGACTTCCCTTCCCTCTTGTTTTCCTGTAGAAGATACTGAACATGATATATTATTCTGGTAACACTGCAAAGTGTTCACTTTCATTTCTTAATATGCAAGGCTGCTTATGTGAGTTATGGTCATTCATTAGGTGGAAAAACAGTACATGGTTTTTTGTTGTTGTTAAAACTGAAGGCAGGTGATTTACATTACAGACAACAATTATCTGGGCTCTGTGGACAGCACAACCCTTACTACTTTCCCTCAGACTTCCTCCTGGCCACCCCTCTGCCCTTAGTGAAGGACAGGTACCTCACTGGGTGCCACTATTCCCTTGTGACCTGCACACAGCTGAACACCCAACAAACTGCCAGCAGGAGTTATTCCTCAGTACCCCCTTCTCCGTCCTTCCACAAGACAAGGAAAGAGATGTCAGTCATGCCACTGTCCCCCTCTAAAGGTAATTTTAGTAATAGTATCTTTGTGTTGCTATAGTGTTTTACATTTAGCTACCTCAAATCTTATTATATAGATTAATTCAGCTTTCCACTTTAATTGGGAGATAACTGTCTAAACCAGCCCATTTCAAACTGAAGGGGCAAGTTTAAATCATCAGATGAAGGGCTTTACTTTGCAAGATCCCTGGTGTCTGTACATCAGCACCAGGTGTGCTCTTTTCACTTGCACTCCCAATTGATGTGATTAAAAGATGTAATTTTCTGTCTCTGCTGTCACCAAAAGAAAACTCCTCTGCTGTTGTCAGCAATCTAGAGGCTGCATACCATATAGTCAGATTCCCAGCCCAACTGCTTTACAATGTGACCTGTATTTCTTCTTTTACTTGCACCACTCAGTTGCTCCCAAATTTTAATTTCTATGGGTGACTTCAAAAAGGTAGAACAATATCCAAAGGCCACATGCAAACCAGACAGAACCAACATGCTGCAAACTTCAATCTAGAATTTCTGGATAAACAACCTAGCCCACTTATTTCAGCTGTGGCACCAAAACTGAAGAGCAGGGGCACAGCACCAGAAATACCACAGAGCATCCTCTAGCACAAACCAACCTCTCCTTTCCGTCAAGTCCCACATGTGGGACAGGTATTTTGCTGATATACAAAAATTTTACTATGTTTGAATTATTAAAAATAAGAACTGATGCATTATCTTAGGACTCTTACAGGCATTTGGGGAGTTTAGACAGCTGCATTGGTCAAAGATTGAGAAAAGCATTAAGAACAGATCATTACACTCAAGTAAAAATCTTTTCATTTGTACTGAATAAAAATCCCCAGTTTGTAACACAATATTTTGTAGGTATTCATACTAACTACCATGAGAAAAAGTAATTTATACATGTTTGAGATATAAGTACATGTTTTCCTACAGCATTCTTTATCTTCCTATCTGAAAAGCCAGCCCTGGAGACAGAAAAAACCAGCAACTGTTGGATTTCTATAAACAGAATCTAAAATCTTGTACATGCACAATAGGTTTTTGATTTTAAGGTGCAATGCCTGAGGATGATTCAGAGTTAGAAACACGTGTGAAATCTTCATTTTGCCCGCTGGGAAGAACTGCTTCACCTTCAAGGTTGAGCAATGACAAAACCTTAACCACATTCTGATAGAGGAGGATATATTTCTCAATTTAGATTAGAAGCTCATGTCAGAGTAACCTAGAACAACAAAAGACAGCCAAGCAGGTAGAACTTTGGTTTGCTCTTCAGCTCCCCATATGCACAGCCACAGCCCTCAAGATGGTCACTCTGCAACGTGTCCCTGTTGCCTTTAACAAGTCTGTTTTACTCGGTTCTACAGTCACAGAGAGGTTACTGACGACCTTTTGGCCTCTCTGTCACTAGATACCTCCTTTATATTCAATATTCTACACTCTTGCCAGCAGCCTCTATGAAACTTCTCTTTATTGTTACACAGTATTAGTTGAATGTCTAAGTGCTCACCCTACTACAGAATTACTGAGCAAAAACATTTTGAAGGCAGACTTTGTTTGTTCTACATGTTATTCATCAAAACCCAATAATGAGTTGTTTGATAATGGAGCATGTGCAATTTTAGTCCCAAACACACTGAAGTACCACATGGTCCCAGCAGCAACAGGTAAGATGCCAATCTCCAAAGCAGAGTAATTAAAACATTTTGGAACCTGAATTTAAATTAATGAATACCCACAACAATCCGAGAAGTCTTCCTACAGTTTTCACATTCTTCCCTGAGAAGACTAGATCCAATAACCTTAATACACTGTAAGCATACCTTGCCTTGGTAGACCTCTGGTAATTTTCCAAGAGATGCCAGGATTTACTGGAATCATTAGTGTCAAGTCACCAACACATACTCAATCTTTCTTTTGTAAGACAACTAGTAGATGTGTCGCCACAAAGCACCAAACTCCCTCAACATCCAAGGAAGTTTCAGTACTTTGCAGGGCTATTTCCTTTGTATCCTTTGTCCCTAAGGGTTAACGATGCTGCAGTAACAAACACACACACACACACAAATCTAAGGATCATCACTCAAAACTGGAATTTTTGTCAAACTGACACAATCAGATTATTTGAATAAGGTGACTTCTTCTTGGTGCCATTTAATGAATGAATTATCCATTCATCTTTGATGTTTCTTTGAATGACAAGTAGATGTAGAATGCCTGTCAGAGAGCTGAATAGTAAAGCTGCTAATGAAGTCATTGCTTTCCCTTCCAATCCTTCTTCCCCCTCCTGGACTAAGAAAATTCCTTTCTATTTATAACATCTCTGGATCTTGCTACATGGCATACTAAGTATAACACAGCATTATCTAAAACACTCTTAAATCCTTTATATTCAGATTCATGTATTCATAGATAGAGGATTTGTGTATTTTAGAACATTTTGTGAGGCAATTTCCCTGGTTTATTTCTGTCCTTCTCAATATTTTAATGATGTCATAGGGTTTATTAAAGGAATTTTAAAGTCACTGTGAGATACTCCCATGCATTTCTTATTACCTGTAAACTTCACCTGGAGATAGTGTCAAGTTCCTTACAAGGTACCTACTGCATCTCACCTAATGTCACTAATTTCGTGGATGAGAAAATGCACAAAATTTGATCTAATGGACTCAGTAATACTTTAATGTATAAAAAAGTTTCCACTGCAACAAAAAAATAGATGCTGTAATTAAATATAAATTATTAATTTTCCAACACAGCGTAAACAAGATTTTGCAAATGACCACAACCCCTTATAAAACAACAAGCACAAGTGAGTATCTTAGCCTTTACTTAAACAAACAGCCAAAACCAAAAACAACAACAAAAATCAAAACCAACTCCCACATGAGTGAAGTAAGCAGGGGTTGTCAGTTGACCTCTAGCATGGTATTACAGTCAGGTTAAGAATCTCTCCTCTGAGGAATTTGGTCATTGCTAAATCTTTTCATCATTACAGTCTACAAACACCATTCATAGAATTAGCTCTCCCAATGTGTACTGAGAAGGCAAAAAACCAACCCCGAATGTAGAGGTGAGCAGAGGAATTTTA
The DNA here is from genome assembly GCA_013400655.1 of Mystacornis crossleyi. Lineage (NCBI taxonomy): Eukaryota > Metazoa > Chordata > Aves > Passeriformes > Timaliidae > Mystacornis > Mystacornis crossleyi. The sequence goes on from VYZQ01044867.1 coordinate 20,774, forward strand.
AAGAGATTGATATGGACAGGAAACAAAAGAAAATCTATGAGATGGGGAAAAAATCTAGTAAGACAGTTTGACTGGAATTGCCCCAGTGGGCACACCCTCCCCAGCAATTTTTTTTTCTTTTGTTTTTTAACACATGTAAAATCTTAAGAAGAAGGTGAAGAGATTGACAAGAGTTTGCCTGGGCTATCAGGTCCTATCAGAGCCACACCTGCATTCTCATAACTTAAAAAATATGTGCCTTTTTAAAAACATCACATAATACTTCTGCTTGCCAGGAAATGGCCTAATACAATTTCAAATACCACAACAAAAGTCAACCAAATACAATTAGACTACTTAATTTATAACGGAAGTGCATCTACAC
>VYZQ01044867.1:37017-56746 GCA_013400655.1 Mystacornis crossleyi
GGGAAAATGGGGCAATTATGAGCTGCAGCCCTTGTGCTATGACCCTGAACTGAAACCAGCAGTCAACCCATCATATCTAAAGCTTCAGGCACCCGCAGTACCCTCCAGGCACTCAGACNTACAGAGGGACGGAAGAGATCCCTCTTTGTGAGAGCTACTGGAAGAGGTCATCATTTAGCAGCAATAAGCATAGGTCATATATACACCACCTGAAAATCCAGTTCTTTCAAACTGTCTGAAGAATTCAAAGGAACACTATCAAGTATACATGACACATTTTCACAGTCTCTTCCCATGCAACAAAAGAAAAGGGAAAAAAAAAAAGAGAGGGGAAAAAAAGCACACACAAACTACCACCAAAAAAAAAATCAAAAGAAGAAACAGAAGAAAAAGATTCCTTTATATAGCCACACACTCAAGAATTGTATTGTTGGGGGAAAATGGATAGAAAAAATAGTAATTAAAAGTACAACTAATCCTCATTAAAAAAAAGAAATCAATGTACATATTTAATCAAACTAAGTCAGTCTCTACAAATGGCAGAAATTACATCATTTTTGTACATAGCCAGGAAGCTTATTAAATTCAGGATACAAACTCAAAGTGCTTGCAATTACTTATTCATCCAATAACTACACAAATACTGTTAAAAAATAAAGTAGTTCTTCTTCTGGTGAAACAATTTAGCAAATCCATCTGAAAGAGGATGGGACATCCATATACAATAATTCTGTGAGTTTTTGAGAGAGATCCCTCCATTCATCATACCAAAAAAAGGAAGGGAAAGGTTATATAGGGTAATAGATAGAGAATATCCATAATTGACTTTGATATTTCACTACACGAACGATCACTGACCTGTGGGAAAACTTGTATGAATCAATGGGTTTTTTCCACGTTCACAATACAAAACTATGAAGACAAAGTATAATTATACAAAACTTTGCTAGAATACATAATTTTAAGACAGTATCTATTTACAGTAACAAGAAGAGGACAAACATATCCTTAACTATAGATGCTCAGTCAGTGATGGCTTGAACACAAGATGCAGCCTCAAAAACTACATTCTCGCATTAAAGATTATGTTTTCTGATACAATACTTGCAGTTACGAAAGACAGCTTTATGCCCTAATTGTCCTCCATCCCTCACTTTGGGGGGGACCTCAACCTGCAGCTGATCGCTCAACTTTAGAGTTGAACCTCTAAACGAACAGGTATCAATGAATCTCACTCACTTCATTGTCTTGAGTTCTATGCAACTGGCTATTTTCCACAAAGTAGGAAGAAGCATTGGATCACTTCATAAATTCTTGAAAATTTTTAAGTACTGGGACATCAGTATCAATTCTGAACTCACACTACAGAAGGAATTCAACTTTTATTTGTTTGGAGAGCAACAAAACAGAGAATGAAATAGGAAACAAAGTAAAAGCATCAAGCAGAATGCAAAGAATAAGGAGGCAGACAAGAAAACCAGGTAACTTTAAAAAACCCAAGTTCGAAAGAGCCCAGGGCAGTGATTTAGAGGAAGAGCCACAGCTGTTGATGACCCACCCTGGCAGCGACAGCGGACCGGCACTTGCCGAGAAAGGCACTGTGGCCAGAGCAACACCACCTTCAGCCCTCTGCCTTTCCACCACTGTTTAGTGAGCAAATACCACGAGAAATGCACAGGTGGCCACATGCACCCTGCTTGCCAAGGACATGCTGCCTCTTCCTCTTCCATAGGTCCAATTTGGAGCACCCCAAATTTCTCTTGCAACCAGACACTGGTGCCACAAAATCCTTTTATGTGCTGGAGGCTTCAGTGAGCTCACACACCAAAAGTATCACCAAGCCCTGTCAGTGGCACTGGCATTACACATTACACAGCTTGACTGAATTTAGTGCTACGCAGGCAACTGATCTAAAGAAAGACAAATGTAGCTAACCTGTGAAAGTTTGATACTTCCTGAAAGAGGAACTCTAGAATAAACCCAAGTCAAAATTGTAAAGCAGACTTGCAGATAGGCTTTTTAGGCATTTCATCTCATCTCCATTTGTATGTTACCCCATGATGTACTTTAATAAAATTTGGCACGAAAATCTTCCAGCAAAATAACAGTTGAGCTGTGTTTGCATGCCCCACAGGAGTCACACGAAGACTGATGCTCTCACTAATGTATATAAATGACTGCCTGAAGGTTGCACAGATGCTCCACTGTGCATCTGCACAGATGATGTGGTCATTTTGAAAAGCGTTTTCCCAATTTGTTACAGAATACCTGTTTCTAGCTTCCTGACTTGGGGAATAAGCTTCACCATCAAATGGCTTACTGATAATTGCCTCATGTTCAATCTGTTACAAACAAAATGCATGATACTCCTGCCTCACTTTGAGGAACAGTTGCACAAAAAGCAGTTGGAGAACTCACAATAGCATTTAGGTAGATGATAAACATGGCAATTTAATGCATTTTGTAGTCTGCACTTTAGTTCCTCTACACAAGTCAAGTAGCTTTTAATAACTGATAAATTTTCCCCTCCAAAATGGCTCCAACCATACTGCCTGTGAGCACTAATTACAGACAAATCAATGTTAGCCTATATTCCTTCCTAAATGGTTTACAAAGAATGAGTAATAAAAGCCTATTGCAAATGGAAACAGATTACCTTATTATCATAGATTCTGGGCCTGCATTCAACCATTTGCTACCAATGATAACAAGAATTAATCCACAGTAAAATTTCTTTGCTCTCTCTCATCAAGTACAAGAGAAAACTGGGTATTTACTGCTTATGCATGGAGGGTTGAATGCAAGAGTTCTCAAAGATAACCTTAATCTAGCAGCAAGATGATTAAGAAATAAAAAAAAAAGGACATTTTGAAATTTAAGATCACAAGGACAGAGAATTGTTGCATATATCACTGCTATTTCCACATTATTCCATTTGCGTCCAATGATTTACAATGACCCGGGACCCAAAAATGTCCCCTATAACAGACAAAAATTGCAATAATAGAGAAGAATTCATTTCACACACTGTTACACTACATCTTCTCTAATTTTTCAGATACTCTGCCACTCTTACTTTAAAATTTGGGGGGGAAAAAATCATGTCTTCAAAAAACCCTGGTATATATAAAAATAACTCCTACTGCTTCCTATATTGCTCATTTCAAGGCTGTGTTTGTTACCATGTCTGAAAATAACATCTAAGTAGCACTGGGTATCTAAAAGCTTTCCAAAAGGTACCACGAAAAGGGATGTGCCACAGTGCAAAGGAGATCCATGTGAAGGGGCACCAGCTTGCACAGAGGTCCCAGATGAGACCTAAGGGCGCCTCCGTATAAAGAGGGTGGGCACACAGAAAGGAAAGAGAAAGGGAGGGGAGCAGGACCATCTCGGTGCAGCAAAATACTGCCAGCCCTTCTGTGGCTGCTCAGTGAACAAACATAAACTGGTCTCAGGCAGAAGCACTGACCTTCACCCCTGTGGTTTCGAAAGGCTGTTTGGCTTTTTATTGTGCCCACAATTTCAACATCTTTCCCCTCTGTCTGTGTGCTCACACACACCTCAGTGTTTGCAAGTAATGTCCTCCTCACGGGCAGGATTCAGAAGTGCTGCTCCCAGGGGGAGAATTATGGTTCAGATGCCTTAACTGTGAAACAGGTTGTCCTGACAGCCCATTTTTATTCTGCAGAGGTTTGTTTTCACTTTGATCATCTTTTATTCTTTTAAATTTTTTTTTAAGTACAGTTTTCTTCAAATGTATATGTAGATTTGGATTTCACAGAAGCTGATGATGAGTCAACAGCTGCAGGTGATAAAGCCCTTCTGTCAGAAGAAAAAATGTTGAAAACTTGACTATTTTGTAGAGGACAGGAATGATTTGCAACTAAACTGGGTTTTGAATGCAACTAAATTAAGCACTCAGCTGCTATGTAAGAACTGTATCAAAATAATTACATTCCTACTCCAAAAAGAAGGAAACTGATTATTTGAACATACATCCGGATGTGGATCTGTTACTCTGTTTCACTGAATACCTGTTAATATTCAATATTTTAACATATGTGCATCCTGGAATCTCTCGGATATGTACTGTCTAACCACGCTTGGCCAGAAATACTTTATATACTTAAAAGCTATAAATTAATTTAAAAGGCAATCTGTTAAAAGTTTCCATTGAAAATGGTCCACAACTTCTAGTTTTCCTCTTTCCCTATCTAAACATGAAACAGACAATTTAATATTGATTCAAAACACAAGCACTGGATGAGATGACACATTATTATACCACTTGTAAATTTAGAGTGAGTTCAGTAGTATTTATACTGTACAGAATAAAACTATGTGTTAGATGCTATTTTTGCCATAAGGATTATTACTACAGTAATGTTCTCATCATAAAAGTATTATAATTAGTAAATATTAATTGCAGGCATAAATAGCTAAGGCAAATGCCCCCAAAATAAATTGCCAAATATTTTAACCATTAAAAGAAAATACAAGAGATATTACTTTAAGGGGTATGCCTGTTAATTATAACCTGAATTTCTTTTTTCCTCTGCTTACCAAAAATGAGTCAGTCATAGGGTAATTTTTGTTTAAAAATAAACACACAGAGACATCAATATGTATAGTAAGTTTCTTCTTTCTCCTTTTTCTAGGGGCCATGTGGCAGCAGCCCAACTCATCAACTAAAACAAAGGTTTAAAATGGGAGTCGCCAAACCCATAATTTTTGGGTTTTATAAAGCAGTGATAGTATCAAGAACAAATATATTGGGTATGAGTTAAACCCAGGAAGGTAAAACTAAGGTCTCTGATAATTGATACCTAAGCACTGCTTTGGGAGAATTACCTATGAACTTAAAATCACCTTGAAGCTTATAAATGTCTTGTAAGATTGTTTGTACTATCAAACCTAACTAATAAGGGCAAAGTGCATGGTGACCACTGTCAAACTAATTGTTCAATCAAGAATCAGTGAGTAAAAGGCATTAGCTCTGTTATGCTCCATTGCATACAGTTACATCTTTGATAACTGCCCCGTGGGAGTTTATGGATCCTACATGACCCCTGTCGAAACTCAATTGACCTCTTCCCTGCAAATTCTATTAGAATTGGTCCCTGCATCACTGCCCACAATAATCAAGAGCAGAGAGACTGATTTATGTATAAGCATTTTGTTTTAGTCAATAGAATATAAAATAGATGAGGTTATGAGATGGCTGTTTAAAAAAAAATAGTCAACTGCCTCCCATTCTGTACCACAAATTAAAAAAAAAAAAAAAAAGATATTTTAAATCTTTAGTTTAAAAGCTGGAAAAGCTTCAGGAACAAAGGGAAGGGGAAAGGAAAAAGAACTTTGTCTAAATATTGTTTTTTCAAAAAGTACCATAATTCACAAAAAAAATTATAAACAACTAATATAGCATGCAAATGTAATAGCTCCGAAATTTACTCACAGCAAGAAGCATTATTCTTACAGATTTTAAAAGCTCCTAGTAGGAGCAAAACTGATTAATTTATTGAGAAAGCATATGCTATTTATTAGCAAGCTTAAATATCTGGGTTAACCCTTTTTCATAGACTTGGAAAGCTCACACAAAGAGCCCATAATCCTTCATTAGGAAAAGTTACTGACTTTCCTCTACTATAAATATTTAGCACTGTTCAACTCCTCAGCTCAGCTTATATTTTTAAGACATTTAAACTGTCCAACAACCTAAAATCTTTGTAACATGGAATACTGGTACAACAAAGGCACTAACAGAACTTTAGGTATTTCTTTTTCATTATTTTCATTTTACTCCTGAATTTCTACAGTTTAAATGTTCCTACAAAGAACGATCCAAGTAGCTTCATGTATAGAAGTTGCTCTCGTAATTATGAAAGTTCTGATAAAATCTTCTGAAAATATTTATCAAATGATGAGAAGTACATACTTACAGAAGAAAAGCAGATAAATTCAATTAGCCAAATGTCATACTCTTAATACACAGGACAATGAAAGCAAGAAACACATCAGCTATCAGTTTCACAGAAATAAGGGAATGATTGAACATAACCATACTAAAAGCTCAGGAGGTTCCGATGAAGGCCATAGAAGTTAGAAAGGGCCCATTCTCAGGAATGTTTGCACATATCAAAAACAGAAGGGCAATATAACACAAAATGCAAGAGATAAGCAGACTACCTCAAAACCAAAAACAAATTTAACCACTGCTAGTTTAAATGCGTTTTGGAAGCAATTTGAAGCCATGCAAAGATAGCCAGATTTCAAAGAGTAAGATACTTTAAACACTTGAACTAGATACCAACACAGAAGCTCCGGAGAAGTTAAGCAGCCAATGTAGAAACTGAAGGGAACAATTTGAACACTCCCAACCACAAGAATGATACACCTACAATGCAGAGATTAGAAAACTTGCAAATACAGCAGAACCGATACTGAGAACAGAGCCTTGCACAGGCCCACTTCACTATACTAACAGCAGAACCCCTCTGCTGGTTTGTTTTAAATGGATAAATCCTTCCATTAAATATAATAGCTATATCCTAATTTTAACCAGAGAGCAACCAATATCTCCCTGAGATTATATAAAAATCCACACAGCTCATTAACCATGTAACCATCTTTACTGCCATTATCCTGACCACTAAAGTCAAGATGCATCTCTCAATCACGCTTGTTCCACTGTAGCTTCATGAATCCAGAACCTATCTGTCTAAATCAAATAGATCTAAAACTTGGACTAAAGACAGCGAAAGTTAAATTCGGATAAATACATACTAGCCATCAGAAAGTCACATATTTACAGCAAGTCTTTCTTTAAGAACTAATCTTAGAGTTTTGTAGCCAAAATGTGCCGTACCTGTATGACTATAAGCCTACCCATCCAAAGAATTCAATGTTTAGTCTTCCTCCAGGGGCGTGCAGACGTTTAAATGCCAAAAAAAGATCTTGGATATGACCAGATCAGCTGGTTACCATTCTTCAGCTACATACACAGAAAGTGTTCCTCTTGAAATACTTTTTTTCACAACAGACTCCTCTGCTCTTGCTCTCTCTCATGAGAAGTGACCTGTACAGGCACTCACACGCCGCCCCTGAGAGCTCCGCGGCCCATCCACCCCAGCAAACTGCAGCACACAGGGTCCATTACACTGCTGGCCGGCGTGCTGTGCCACCCCACTGAAACTAAAGCACACACCCCCCTCCAAGGAAATTTCTCCACTTAATGCTCCACCTCAGCAATTTCAAATTGTGTATCTAACAGCTCTGCAAAACCCTGAGATGGGGGGTTTAGCCCACCCTGAGCCTGGCAGAATCCGCCTTCACATGTCATTGTATTTCCTTCTATGAACTTAACCAACAAACCAAATTCTAACAGGAGAAATATCTAGGGGAAAAAAAACCTTTCGAAGTCTAAATAAAAGTATGAACACCCTAAGTAAGGTAGTATTTATTAAAGCCCCTACGCTGGCATGAATTTCAATTCATGTAGGGTACAGTCACTGAGACCAATTGGGAGTAAGAGCAAAACAGTAACAGTAGAAAAAAACTTGCATATTTGCATATCTTCAAATCGTTTTAAGTATCATGAATAGACCAGTCTTAAAAAAATGCCTGCAGCAGATACTTGCCATATATTAAAAAACAAACAAAAATACAATTTGGATTCTCATTTTAAATTTGCCCCACAGAGAATGCTTATTAATTGCACTTATGAAATACAAGCCTCTGTCACATAAAATATTTAATATCCATTTAAAACGTACTACTTTTATCAAAATAAAAAATAAAATACACCTCCTGAAAACACACTAAAGCCATGTGGCAGAAAAACTACACAGTGTTTGCATATGACAAACATTACAATCTTTAAAAGAATATATAAATAATTCAGACTGCCTATGAATCTTGGAATTTTATCCATTTATTTGGAAGAGTTTACACAATGATGGTAGCAGTTGTGGGATGCCTAGAAAGAGTCTGTTAAAATTCTCACTTATAGTCATTATTGTACTTTCCATGCTCTGAAGACTGATTACAAGTTTAAGTCTGCTTTTGAAGGAAAAAATCCTGCTTCAGGGGAAGAGTGACCTCATCGAAGTCAATCATTGTGTTCTCACAAAGACAGTTTTCTTAATAAAAGAAATTAAGAGAAATACATAATCTGAATAAATTTATTGCCCAAGACTAAATATATTACCCAGGAATAATGTACTTAACTTGAAACAGAATTATCTTTTTTTTCTTACTATTGCAAGTACACTCTTGAAAATGTCTTCATTTGTAATCACAGATGACTTTTCACAGACAGTCTCAAGTCTGTTTTTTTAAATGCAGTACTGTATTTAAAATATCAGTTGCACAAGAAAAGAGATTCTATTATTTGGATACAATGTTTGCTCTGGCAAACTAAAGCCACCCTTTCTAAACCAGGAAATACTCGTGGCATTCCAAACCTTGGCAACCACCATGCAGTGCTGTAAGGGCCACAGATACCCAGCCTGGGGATTAGCACCATACAGGCTGCATGAACACCTGACAAACAACTTTAAAAGAAATGTTATTCTTGGCACAGTACACAATTTTGGTCAGTCTACACTAGTTAAAATCTGAGTTTTATCCTACCGAAACTACTTCACCCTTTGTCTTTTTGGAACCAAACCAATACAGTTTTCAGGCTCAAGATCCATACCTTAGGCATAGATCTGAAGTTTATTTCTACCAATTACTCTTTTGTTTCCAAAATATTCTGAATTTTGAAGAAATCTAAAAGTGCACACATATATCTGTATGCATTTAAAAGTTATTGGCTTTGCTCAGAAGTAGACTTCTAACAAATACTTAACTCAACAAAGGTAACAAAGTCTGAAACCTAAGCTTTATTTTTTTATTGCTTGTTACATAAACCCCATACTAAAGAGTAGTTGGAAACCATAGTCCAGATATTTGTCACTACTCTGTGCCCTGCAGAGCACCCAAAAGCCAGGTTAAGTGCTGTACTGCTGGCACCCAGTGAACAGCGTGGTCCCATTGCTGATCTCCTACCAAAACAATACCCTGCGGGTTTCTCCTGAGGAAGCCCACTTACTCATTCATAACAGGTACACCAGAAACAAAGAGTTCACTTCTCACAGGGTTTTGAAGAAATCAAAATTGTCTCCTCCAAGGGGACCGTCCCCATCATTCAGATCAGCAGACACACTGCATGTGATGAACTATGAATACAGATGACTCACAGCTATAAACACATCTTGGAGGACTCTCCATAATCTTCGAATAAATTTGCATTTATTGTCATTGATTTGGATTGTTCCGTAGAAGAGGACAACCATAGCATCAGTTTAGATAATAATTCTACTACGTCTAAAATATGACATGCATGAACTACTGCAAAAATTTGTGTAAAAAATTACCATTAAAATTAAAATTCATAACTTGACTCTCGGGAAAATAGGGTCCATGCAACATCAGAGACAGCTAAGGAAGCTGCAAAATAAACACAATTTAACAAACAGACCCAGGACAATTTGCATATGATGAAGCCCAGATCCAACACGTAACAGAAGTAAACTCCAAGGTTCATATACCAATTAAGAAGAAACAAAGCACAGTTTCCTCTGTTTCTTTTTTAGTATTAGCAAGACAAAGTTTCTGGATAAAAGGGGGAAGCTTGAGGCTTTTAAGCACATTGCACCTGATGGGAACAGGCAATCTTACCCTACCCTTGTGCCACCAGTTACTGCCGGGCTGCAAAGTCCCAGCCATGACGCGTATACCCAGTTCTTTAGCTCGTTAGTTACCACCCAGCCAACAAAACAGGGCTCCTTAGACCTCCCTGCAACCACTTCCTTTGTGTCATTTCTGCAACAATCTACTGCAATGCATTTTTTTCCCAGAATAACTCTTACTACAGCTGAAACTTCTTATTATTTCAGGATACTCCAGCCAGGCTGCAGAGGGGAACGTTTGGTATGCAGAGTCTACCTTTACTTCATCAACTGCTCTAATTGACAAACATTTCTGGATGCAATTACAGGCAACTGGAAATTGGTGCAGTGAGCCAAGACAGATGCGATGTTCACACTGCTCTGAAAGACAAGCAGCAGAATTAGCTTTCCCCTGTCAATCCTGAAATAGCACAGCACAGTGGAATGGCACATGGCTGAGGGATACACTGCAGTCCTGCAACTTCCAATCAAGATATTCGTGGGGTGGGAGGGAGGTTTGTGCATCTTTAAGGAACACCTTTAAAGGACACAGGAAATAGAAGAATGCTTAGTATAGCAGGAGGTAAATAATGTATTCTGCATTTTTGGGTCTATTTTGTGGTAAGTTTTGGGGGGTTTTTTAACAGCATGTGACCTGGGGTGCCACTAGGCCTCATGTTAGAGGGGATATTATGACAGCTCCACATGGGGTAACATCCCACTGCTTACTAAAACTGGTCCAGTCTCTCAATAATCAGAAAACAAGTTCAACTATCCTCTGCAGAGGCAACAGCAGCAGTATTACGTGGTTCCCCTCAGTTTTCAGTTCTTGAGCTCACCCTTCTATGGACTCCTGGCCCTGCCAAACAAACATTACCATAAGATGCCAGGCACACTCTCTTTTAAAAACATATTTCATTTTGTTCACCAACACATTTGCTCTTGCATTATTTTAACCTAGTTCCCCTAAACTTATAGAATGTAACTAATTACTGCTGAAATCACTCTACCCCTTATATTTTACTAGTTAGCAACAGATGTCCCTCACTAGAATTGTTATCCTTTTATTATCATTTGCTTTTTCACAGAGTAGGATGCTACTTGTCACCACAGAACAGCTGAGGAATACGTGATGCAAACTAGTCTAAGGAAAATAGTCCTGAACTGCAAAGCTAAAGCTAAATAAAAGCTCTGCCCTTCTCTATGGCATACTAATATTTTTTTTTTTCATCTGGTATGTATGACAAGAATGAGGAAAAGCATCTTTTAACTAGAACTGGCACTGAATTGACTCTGGCATAAGTTAAGACAGAACTCCTGCAACATTCAACTCCCTTAAAATCCATACACATATAAGAGATCTGTGAGCAGAAAGAAAAACAGCTGGCAAAGTCTTTTTTTTATCAAATCAATCTTTCCTCAAACAAGTGTCACATGATCATATAACTGTTCCACTCTACTCTGTATGCTTTAAATTAATTCTGAGCCACCAAAACCATTTCACAGAAAATTCTATGATCATCAACGTGATCACATAGAGACGAATGATGTGAAACATACTCAATTATTCATAGCAACCACAGCTTATATAGATTTTGTACACAGCCTGTTACAACTGAACATGCAAGACTATAATACCACCTAATTTTTACTTAATAAAATCCACAATTTTTGTTCTAGTCACAGGTTAATTGTTATTTATTTCATATAGCAACAGAGTATGTAAATTTTACACCCTATATCATATATTGCAAAGGGGGAGGGGTTTTAAGTAGAATCTGCACAGCTTTTCCAGAGCCTAACTCATCCTTCATAATTTCAGTTCTTTGTAGTGATTTTGTTTCTCATTAGAAAATTCATTTCTTAGCTGTCAGAGTAATCAACAAATGCATCAAGCATCAATAGCCAGACCAAAGAAATAATTATTTCTCAGATAGGTACAGAGCTTTAGATGATAGCTAGTATCTACAGTAGTTTTAAACATTTCAGCACTGTAAGTGATGGGTTCTGCATTTAAGACCTCAATAACTGAGCATTTTCTAGTCACAGAGTGGCCCATATTCATTGTTCACATTCTGCTAAACAATTCCTAATAAAACAGATCTATCATTAGAAGACAATTTTGCATTTCAGTGTTGACCATGCTTCCTCATCTGTCAAAAAAATAACCATGAGCACTGAGGGTATGTTCACATCTGGGGGAGAATCTGCAGATTAAAGCCAATGTGTCTGAATACAAGGAACTGACCCCATCTTACATGATCAGTGTGATTGGACCCCTCCTCAACTTTCTCTTTCAACATTTCTTCTCCTTTCCAAGTGGGATTGGGTTTTTTGAGTAATCCTGCAGAGCTAACCTCCAGAAAAATGTCAGCCATCCAGTGTCATAGGATGGGATCAACCATGAGGAAGGAACGAAGATACTTAAGTACAACTGCATCAATAGTAAAAAAGACAATTTATCAAAATCTTCACTTGTTACTAGAAATGAAAAAAACTGGGGGCACATCTGAAGATATAAATCATCTTTTCTATTACTGAAAACGCAGCATTAGGATATTTAATATACCAACATTTAGAGAAACAGTCTAATATCTTTTTGTACCAAAAGGGATCAACATTCTGTATCAAAAATATTACACAGAATAGTTCACAAAATTAGAAGGAAAAAAAACCCTAACAAAGAAATCTTCCTGTACATAAATCAGGCTTTAAAATTCAAACTTGATTTTCTCAGCAAAATCCAAATCCACAGTCCAAGTTTTTATAAGAAGAAACTTTAGCAAATTAATTGTTTAAAAATCCTACAGTCCTGAAAAATGCTGCAGGCTTACTCTTAGGCCTTCTGCAAATAAGAGACAAAGAATTTAAGAAGGAAAAGAAAAATGTTGAAGGGGTTAAATATAAAAGCAACTCCAAAATATATGGAGATCTAAAGGATTTATTTTTCTTGTGCCAGGCATGTGAAATGCACATTTCCCTAGTACTGTAACAGATGTTCCAAGTTCTCATGTACTCTCTTGAAGTATAATTTTCTAATTCATCACAGCATCTTATAGAAATGAAATGGCAAGAGTAAACCTTCATTTCCTGAAACTTGAGTTCAGATACTGATTAGGTAGAAATGAAGTGAAACGGCTCAATCCTACAAAATGACCCATCTCCTGTACCTTATGTCCTGTGTCTAATCCCTTCAACAGGAATGGATACACCCAAACACCTCCTAAGGTCAGACCTTGTGTTCACAGAGAATAGAAAGCTACAAACCTAAGTCTCGCTGAGAAATCTGATAGCAACTGCAAAATATCTTTAAAATAGAGCATAATTTCAAATTTCATTAGCTGAAGCACATGGAAGACATCAACCAAAATTAGTGTTGAAGAGCACCAGTATAAAAGAGGTCAGCGATAAAGGATGTTGGACTCCAGGCTGCTCTGCAAAATGCTGTTTATTGCATCGTGGGTCGTGGGTTACAGAGAGCAAGCCTCTAGCTGCCAGCCACAGCTAGAGGCCTGAAGCCTGAAGCNTGCCAGACTTGCGTATCTGTGGCACTTTCCTGTCAAACTATCATCCTGCCCAACACACCAGCTCCTATTCTGTTGGAAAGAGGTGCACAAGTGTACTTTGGCCACCTAGAAAACAAAACCGAAGTATCATGAAGCCACAGTAATTTAATTTTGGTGGGTTTAACTTGCTTTTCTTGCTGCTGGCCATTTTGTAAGAGGGTAGGCAAGCTTCACTTGTAATTTCTCCCTTTTTTTTTATTTTAAACTTATCTACACAGAGAAATTCAACATCTGTCCAGAAAGATTAAGTTGTCTAAGTCTTACAGCCTAACTAAACACTGTTTCTGTGTCTGGCACTGATCTTTTTAATGATCATCTTTTCAGTGAAACTGAGCATGCAATTAAAAAACCTAATCACACTACTAAGACTTTTGAGACAAATTAGCTTTTTACATGTTAAGTATTTAAAGTGAGTTTAGGAAGTTTGTTAGTCAAATGCAACTTAAAGTTGTCTATTAGGTTAAAAAAGAAAGCACAAACAGAATAGTGCTTTTTCATGACATAGAAAAGCAATTTCATTTCCGGATAACTGTTGCTTTTTTTCTAGAATTAAGGTTATTGTAAGTTAGGCTTTCTCCAGGCATATTTTTAAGTCCCAATCACGTCCATTCACTTCTTCAAACTACATTAATCCTCTTGAATGTTCATTCCCTGGGTTGCTACTACCTGTGCTCATCGGAAACAGCTTCTCTTCACAACAACGTCCTGGAAAATTCTTCATCTTATTGGGAAACAACTTTGTTCACACGACAAACAAAGACACATCAGCCCTTCCTATGGAAACTATTTGACATTGGAGGCCCCAAAAAACAAGCCACAGAGGGTCTTTGTCACTGGTGAAACCCCAACAGTTGAATTCAAGTGGTGAAAGGACACCACAGTTCCTGAAGACAGGGCCAGGCTCTGCTTGGGGCAGGTAATCCAAAAACATGGAGAATCTGACCTCCACACGGAGCACCCAGCAGCACCTACCACAGCACCACCTAAATACCACTTTGGGGGTTTAATGCAAAGCACCGGAGCAACAGCTGCCCTGACATCCCCCAACCCTGCAGCATAATTAAGCAGTTTACAGTCTTTCAGCACGAAGAGAAGGGGCATTTGCTTCCAAGTGAAGTCCACTGCTGAAACAGGCTAAGGAACTAGACTGAGTTGTTGGAAACCATCGCTCCTCACGGACAGTTCTAGAGGAACTAGAGCCACATCAATGTACAATCTTCATGCTGACTGTACACATTTCAGAGTCAACTTTCTGTCAGTGAGGCTTTGTCAACACACAATAATGCAAAAGATGAAAATCTAGTATGACAGAGGTGAGTCCAAATATTTTTAATGTTTTTCCAGTAACTGCTATGACATTTTTAAAATAGAAAAATATATGGCTTTTATTTGAAGGGTTCCACCAAAAGCCTGATATTGAAGCCAATACTGTACGAAGGTTTGTGGTAAATCTCATTAAGTAACAGGTCTATTTGATGGCCTACCACCACCACACTACCTTGCACAGAGTGCCAGCAGTAACTGCACTGCTTTAGTAAAAACTTGTTTCCTCAAATGCACACCGTATTTATTTGTAAAATATAACCTCAGTAACTTTAAAATAAAACTCAAGAAGAAGGAATGAATGGATTCTTGTAATTTATTTAATCTAAAATTGATTGGGAAATAACTTTGCAAAATTAAGAACTTTTTTTTAACACTGTTAAAAAATATTTTTTTATTTATTTCAGCTATGAGGTAAGTTTAAGTTTAATTATTCCAATTAAAATTAATCCAGAATTTTTTATTGCATAGGAAGCACACATATACATAAAAAGAAAACACACCTGAACAAAAAAAAATTAAAAGGCACTTATGGAAATTACCAGTTCTAAGAGTCATACAAGCAGAACAAAATTAAAACCTTTTTCTGTCTTTATTCTAATAGGAGATAACTGCAGGGGTGGGTCCACAGAGATTTTATTCTTCCTTATTGTGAACATCAGTAAACAAGAGATACACATGTCAAGGACAGACTTATTTCATAGGTACAAGCCTAGGAAAAACTGGAGGTCATTCATTTTCACCAGTCAGAATGAATACTAAGGACTCAACACAAGACAAAGACAAAACATCTGCTCTATTAAAAGCTACTGTAAGTTTGTGGCAAAACTGGAAGCATTTCAAAGCTGAGAAAAGTTCTTGCAGAGTGGGGAAGGATGGCAGGATAGGAGGTTTCTGTTGTGGAGTCCTGGGAGAAAGCACAGCCTGGAATGACATTCTTAAACCTGCAACCACTAATTAAACATTGTCTTAAAGCAAAAATTCTACACAATGAGCTTAAGCATGCATTACGGCTTGTAGCTAAGTTATTATCTGCAATAAACTGATAACCATTCATTAACTTCTGAGCATAAGAGACAACTGGCAAGCTATTTCATGCCTCAAAGAATTTACAGCAAAAGGGAGGCAAACACACGGTGCAGGTGACTTTATATCGGGAAAATAAAATGAGTATTTAAAAATGCCATTACCTTCCAGCTGTAAAATGGATCAACATTGATATGTTCCAACAAATGCAGTTTTTAAAACTGATTCTGAATTCTTATGTGCTATAAGCAGAAAAGTAAGCATAGTCTTTCAATTAATAACAAATAGCTATTAGGAAAGTACTTTTTAGTGAAAATTAATTTTATTATTAAGGCCCATATGAAGAAGTACCAAACATGTACTTCACAAACAATCCTAACTACAAGGGTCATAAAATAGCATGTGTACTGACAGATACAGTTTATAAGATTCCACGGGGGGAAGTTAAAAAGAAGATAAGAAAATTAAAAATTACGAAGTCTACAGTACAGTAGTTCTGAACAGATGTACTCGCAGAGTCACAACTTCCAAGGCATTCTCTAAGGGCAAGATCTTTGGCTCAGTAATAATTTCTGAAGCACTTGGGAGTACTGTAAATTATTTCATCTGCCTCAAAGCAGATTACGGGAAGGAAAACTGCAGAAGTGACCAGAGCCCTACATCAGCTCCCGACAACAGAAAGCCAAACATCACTGCATTCTGTGCACACCAAACACTGACATTGCTGAGAGCTACTTGTTCAAAGACAAAATACGTCCTTTATTAATTCAACTCCTCCTGAGACTCAGAAACAAGATAAGAAGCTAAAACCAACTTTGAAACAGGATAATCAGAATTGCAGGTAACATCCATGTTCATTGGCACAGACTGTGATACCTTATGTCATTTTCTGCCACCAGGCAGCATAACCACCCCGATACCAGGATGCGAACAGCCCCAGCCCTCCAGCTACAAGCCTCACATTGGTGCTTCCATCTCACAGCCCTCCTGACCAAATACAAAGACACAACTTTCTACTGCCCAGCTCAAAATCCAGTTCCCTCCACATGCATTTGCCTACAAGTTCATAGAGGTCTTTTAAATTTAAAAAAAACCCTTGTCCATTTAAACCATTTCTACCCTCTCTGTAAGATGCTTTGCAACTTCTGGAAATTCAAATCTTGTACAGAAATTATGAATCTCTTCCCAGTCCTGTATTTTCCTTGTCATTTTTTTAAATGTTCCCATGAGTCACACATGGGGCCATCGCCATGTTACTTTTCAGGGAAAACTAGGACTTCAGGTCTCATCTTCCCAAATCTTTCCGAAATTTTTACACAAAAATCAGAAAGAATTTTTCATAGCTTCTCATACCATAAATACATTGTTAACTTTAGCTTCCATCTGCTAAATTCTGTCTTTGATTTGGTAATTGATTTATACCATAATATCATCCATACCAGACCAGTACTTTAAAAAACTGCCATGTTCTTCCCTTATGATCAGTTTTTCACAGAAATATTTAATATCCCCTCTGCTATGAGCAGCTCTCCAGGTTATCCTGAGTCCATTTCAAGCAAACAATTTTTCCCACTGACATTTTCTCTAGTCTGTTATAATTCACATTCCATTGGCCTCTTGACTGCTCCTCCTATGGCATCAGTTAAGCTGCATTCTTTTTCCACACAAACACTTTTTTTTTGGCCAAGGACAAGCAAGTTTCACAGCTTTTGAAACTGAAAGGAACAATCATATCATCCAGCAAATTGCAAGGACCATAAAGTCCTGCATGGCAACGCTTTCAGCTCTGGCAGGATTAGGATGTATTTTACCAGTCTTAAAAAGCCATGTTAATTCCAAGTATACACATAAACCTGTTGGTGTTGGACTGTTTCCTAGTGGTACTGTTAAATTTATAGCAGAAAGGCTTTCTGCTGCCTATAATCACTTCTTAAGATTTTCAAGTGAGTTAAGGTCAAATATCGTCCTTAAGGTGATATACAAATATATAATTAAAATATTTTATTTGACATGCTATCAACAACTTCTAAATATATGGGTGAATCCAATAAACCTCAAACCTCTCTCAAACAGGTAATCAATGAAAGATGTTATTAAATTTAACAGACAAAAGAAAAGCTGTAATCCTAAAATTACGTATCTGAACTACAAGGTTATCCTTCATCTGCCGTGCTCCTCATACATGCATTAAAATATACACGTCAATTGACAATATCTTCAGTTTTATACACGAGCAAGACATCAAAAAAAGAGGTGATTCTTTGATTTTATTGATTCCCTTCTCCCAAGTTGTGTTCAAAGACTGTTCATGAAGGAGAAAGGGGGAAAATGACGACCAGTCCTTACAACTGGGTTGTAAACAAAAGTAACATGATATATATTATTGCAAAGGGTATATCTAGAAATGCAGTGAACAGCACCAGACAGGTAAATGCTGCCTCAAATACTGAATAAAACAAACACCATCAAAATAAAATCTTGAAAAATACAGTAACTTCCCAATCAGTGAAAAATTAGTTGAATATGTAACTCGGGACACACAAACCACATCCACACATTCATTTACTTTTTAGTCTGAATTCCATAAGGGGCATTAACTCAGCACTTATGAATCCAACTGGTGTCATATTTTATATACATGCAACAGGATTCTTCTGTCAGTACACTTTTCAGCAGAAAGGTGAATCCAGTAAAACAACCCCACACCAAATTTTCAGTCTTTAGAGGAGTCTAATTCTTTTGCATACAATGCTCAGCAAGTCTGCATTCCTTCTGCAGTTTCATTAAAAACCGAATTTAAGTAGCTTTGACTTATCAGAACACAGAATAAAGCAGTAATCACATAAAACAGTCAGTGCAATAATCCAATCAAAATGACTGCCAAAGCAGCAAAAGCTATTAATTGGCAGGAAACCCTACATATAAACAATACATGGACTGACTACATGTCTAATAAAATACTAGGTATCCACTAGGAGTGGCAAGATTAACTTCTTTCAGCAACTGAGTTGCTAACTAAGAGCCTCTATAACTTTTCTGCTCTTTTTATACCTGTCACTCTTTTTAGTGCTCATCAACACAATTCATCTACTTTCTTAGCCACAGAAAGGGACATTTTTAGAGTTAGAGATACTTACTTACATAAGTATGATGTGCTTATTTTGTGGAACAAAACCAAAACTAAAACTAACAAAAAAACCCCCAATGTAATACTGTAAAAGATCTTACTGATAATAAAATATATTTCATTGCTGTATCTGTTTTATACCTGATATCATACATATCTTGTGTGGATTACTGCATAGCCTCTTTTTCCTGGGGTAAAGACTTCAGATAAATCAATCATCACATGTTGAGCTTCATACAGTATTTCAAGAAATTGTTTCCATGGCTATTCCATCCGTTGTGCAGGAATATCAACTACTATGACTGTTTTAATATGAGAAGTGGATAAAATTCATGAATAGCTGAGTAGCCAGTCTCATTTGCTAAAACAACATAGATGTTTATGACCATAAATATCTAAATTTTTTCTGTCCCACTTCAATTTTTCTTTTAAATCTTTCAATCTGGCTTTGCTTTTTCAGGAATCTGGACTAAGACACTTTCAACAGCTGGAGAACTTGGAGTCAATACACCACAGAAATCAAAGCCAGCTATACAAAGTACAAACCCACACCAACATTCACTCAATGCTTAAAATATCTGTATCCAGAGTTTGATCAAAAAAACCTTACCTTTTTTTTTCCAGAGGAAATTAAACTGTAGTGTACTAGCCTGGCACAAACTTTCTCATCCCATACAATATTTAATAAAGATTTTGAACACAATGATCTGCAAAGTTGAATTTATTTCTCACATACAAGGGACATAGAAACAGAGGAAATAAAATTGATGAGATATACTTGTATAAACAGCAAGTCTTCCTTGGTACACCACTTATCTCAGAAGGAATAGCAGGCTCTGTTTCTGTGATGGAAAACAGCAGTCAGGCCACAACAAGAAGAGGTGTCATAGTTTATCTTACCAAAGAGGAGTAGTACTTAAAACAGAACAACACAACAGGGAAAAAAACATACAAACAAACAAACAAACAAA